>CM034152.1:639266117-639358314 GCA_019776745.2 Taxus chinensis | reverse complement strand
AGATGATTTTTTTCTAACAATAAAACACTCAACTCCTTAAAATAGAACATTAAATAAAATAGCACTTGCCTTTGTGCAATACAAAGCTTTTGATTTCTTTTCTTTATTATATTTTCCCTAAAAATTAAGAACATCTATCTAAAAATAATCTATGCATGAGAAGCAAATTCCTTTTTACTTCTCCTAAAAATAGCAAGTAAAGCTTTTGGGAGAAATTATTTATTTCCAACACTCCCCTAATTTTGACCCTGAAATTTTTATTATTCTGGAGCTTAGTGTTCACTTCCGGATCTGACATATTTTTTATCACAAATTCCCAAAAAAAATTCAAATAATCAAATACTTCTTTTCCCAAATATTTCGTAAAAATATGAGCATACACATCTTTGGATTTGTAAAATTCAAGACAAATTCCCTTGTTGTTAACCAACTCCCTGGTGAAGTGATACCTCATTTCTATGTCCTTTCTCCTCTAATGAAAAAACTTGATATTTGGACAATGTTATTGTTGAATTGTTGTCACAAAAAATCTTTGTAGCATCCACTTTATTTTGTTTCAATTCTTTCAACACTCTTCTCATCTAAACAACCTAACATGTTGCTCATGTTGCTTCTACATACTCTGCTTCTGCTGAAGATAGTGTGACTATGGATTACTTCTTTGATACCCATGAAACTACACCTATTCCAAAGTGAAAATCATAACCATATGTTCTTTTTGTGTCATCTATATTTCTGGCACTGTCATTGTTTGTATAACCTATAAATTTTGAACTCATCTGATGTTGGATACAATATTCCATGATTCTTAGTTCAAACATATATACGTCAAAATCCTTTTTGTAGCTTGCCAATGTGAATCTTTTGATATTCCATCAACCTTGAGATGAGGCTTACACCATACATAATATAGGGCCTTATTGGTCATGAAATACATAAGACTTCCAACAAGCCTTTTGAATAATGTTGGATCTATAAATGATTCGTTGTCATTTTTTCTTAACTTCAAACCTACTACAACAGGTGGTTGGCGCTTGCTAATCTATCTTGATGTATAAGGTAGGCTCACTACTACTCCTACTAAAACCATTATGTATCAAATAATAATCAATCATGTTGTACCAAGATCTAGGTACTTTCTTGAGACCATAGAGATATTTTCTCAACTTTTATACCTTTCCTTCATGACCTTCAATATCTTAACCTTCTGGTTGATTCACATAAACTTCTTCTTCAAGAAAAACCATTCAAGAATGTTGATTTTACATCCTTTTGAAAAATAGGCCTTTTTTAGATGCAATTACTAAAGCATTATTCCATGTCGAAGCATGCTATAGGTGCAAACATCTCATTATAATCTATACTTCATATTGATGTGAAAAATCTCTTGCAACAATCCTTACTTTATGTTTATGTACTTTAGCACTAGTAGTATATTTAGTGTTGTAGAACCACTTCACTCCTATCATGTCCTTTCTTTATGGAAGATCTACAAATTCCATGTTGTATTATTCTCTATGGCGTATATCTCATCATCCATGTCATGAACCCAAACTTTATTATTTATAGCATCTTCAAAGTATACTAGATCTGTAGCTTAAGAAAAATATTCGAAAACTCAAAAAGAGTTAGTTGTATCAACATCATAAATCTCACTAAGAATACTTGTTTTCTGCTGCAAAGAGTTATCAGATGATGGACTATTTTTTACTGGAGGATTTGGTTCTTGTGTTATTTGTGGTGTATTTTTCACGGTTGAAGATGCATAAAATTGGAGACATCCTAGATGTAGATGGAGGTGTAGTTTATGCTACAGCTTGTGGTGCATGCCCAAGATTCGAAGAAGATAATCATACCTTGCTCCTCTATACTTTCATCTGCCATATCATCAGGAGGAATAGCTACTATACATTGATTGTTTATCAATACTTCCATCCCATGCCTTAATTTCAAAAAATGTACATCTCTGATGATTAGGACCTTTTTGGTAATGGATTAAACAACTTCTAAGATTTTGTATTCTCTGAATATGCAACAAATATGCACTTTTCTCCTTTTATCTAACTTCATCCTTAGCAAATCACACACGTGCATATGCCACACAACCAAAGATTCTAAAATTAGAACAGTGTGTTTCTTGTTAGTCCAAGCTTGTTGAGGAACCATGTGTCGAACAATCTTCCGTTGGACACTTGTTTAAGATGTAAACAATAGTTTCTACTGCTGCTTCCCAATACTGATTTGAAATATGATTTTATTTCATCATCTTCATGATGGCTTTATTATTCCTCTCTCCCAAACTATAATGTTGTGCTGTATATGTGGTAGTAAAATTCTTTTATATACCGTGATATTTGTAAAAAATACATAAAAGAATTGGAAACATACTCACCTCCTATGTTTGTCCTCAAAACTTTGATGTAGTACCCACTTTGCTTTTCCACTAAAACCTTGAATTTCTGAAATATATCATCAACATATTAGGTGTCTTAGAAAGTACACCTATGTCTTCCTTGTATAGTCATAAATGAATGCGATAAAACATTGATAAGCCCTCTAATAGAAGTTGTTTGCATAGGTCCACATAAATGTGAGTGAAAAAATTGAAGTCATGTACTTACTCTGGAGTATTCCAACGGGAAAGGATTATCTATGTTTCTTCTTCCCCAAAAGACAACCTTCAAAAAATCTTTCTTGTTCTAAATCAAAGGAAAACATTTTACCACATTTTTTTGTGTATTAAATTCAACCACAATAATTAAATTACAAAACCAAATATTCCATATCCATGATTCATCCTTTTTAACTGGTTGAAAAATATTATTCAATATCCTTAGTTCAAGACTTATCTGTAGTATGAGCTCTAGATATGGCTGTCTAATCTTAAAAGGAAAAACTTTGTTTCTTGTCATCTTCACTTTAGCAATCAGATGAGTACTTGGAGCCTTATCCATGATGTCACATTAATTGTCTTCAATATAAGTTTGTATTCTTTCTTACCAATTGCCAATGCACATAAGATTATGCTTCAAACCTACAACATAATAACATCCTGTATATATTTTTATCACCCTTTTTTAGTTATAATGTTGATTTTTCCTTTTGTATTTTACAGTTATTGTATTATTATTCCTAATGGTAACCTCTGTATTTTCTAACTCATCAAAATTAGAAAATAAATATAAGTTACCAGACATGTGATTACTGTAGCTATAATCCAAATACCACACAATAAGGGATAGATTATATTGCGAATCTCTTGTGATAGATTATACTCAATAGGGGATGCATCAACAAATTTTTTTTATGCAATAAACATGGATCTTCGAATAGAGCTTCCAACTTTATTTTCATTCTATCTATTATGATCATATTGATTTTTTGTATAATCATAAACATAGTGCCCATATATCTTGCAATAGTGACACTACACATGTAACTCTTCCTGTCTACGACCCGAAAAATGATTATGATTTTTCCCTTGACCATGTCCTCTTCCACTTGAGTTTGATGGACCGTTGTTGCGTCCTATAGATGAAACTCTTCCTCTTCCTCTAGGGATAAAGCTTCGTTTTCCTCTTCTATGATTTCCTAGATTACCTGCGGTGAAGAATATTGATCTACACTGCATGTGATCTATTTCACCTTTTTTCATGATTTATTAATGACGCATGAAACTCATCTATTGAAAAGATGATTTATATCCTTAGTTTCTTCATTAGCAACTACTAAAGGATCAAATTTTGTAGGAAAAATTCTAAGAAAAATTTTCAGTAATCCTTCTATCTTTAATAGTTTCTGTATGGATTTTATTGTATTGACTAAACCAACTTCAAAATTAAACAATAATTCTATAAAATCTAAATCTTTCATTGACATAGTATCAAAATATGTTCTAAGTAATTGTAGGTTGCGGTTTTAAATGTCTCTTTACCTTGATAAGAAATTTTGAGAGTTTCCCACGAAATTTTTCTTTACTGGTGGCTTCCACTCAAGGTAGGATGTTTTCATGCATGGCTTGATGACCAAAAAAAATATTTTTTATCCATATTTTTTAATTCCTTCAAAGTGTTTTTCTCTACCTGTTAGAGTAAGTTACATGTTGTTTCATCTACGGGCTCTGTGTACCCACTCTCTACAATTTCCCACACATCCTAGGATATAAATAGTTCCTTCACGGTTAATGACCAATACTTTATAATTCTCTCCTCTAAATTGTGGTTTCTGCAGACCAGATATATAAGCAATAACATGTTGTTAATCAGAAACCTGTAGAAATAACAACGATCTGATACCAATTTGTAGAAATTATGGACATAAAATAGTAAATATGAAAATAAAATAAAGAATTGAAAATAAAAAATCTTATTACAAACTCAAATCAACACCTTTATGCATATATATCATATTCATTTTAAGAGCTTCAACTCAATACAATCTCTTAGTGTATGTAAAAAACACTTTTAATTTCGTCTAATAGTTAGATAGATATTTTCTAATAATAAAACAATAAACTCTTAAAAATACAACATCAAATAAAAAAAAGCACATGTTTTTGTGCAATACAAATATTTTTACTTATTTCTTTATAAACGTTTACTAAAATTATGAAAATCTATTTAAAAATAATCTTGTATAAAAACAAACTTGCTTTTAACTTTTCCCAAAAATTGTAATCAAAGCACGTGAGAGAAATTATCTATTTCTAGTACACCTGTACTTTCAAAATAAAGATTTTTTTTCTTTGCTAAAGAAAAGAGGTCCTTAAAATTTCCTTACATTTGGTTTACATATTTTTATAAAAGCTTGATGTATATATTTTAGTGGTCCAAGTAAGATGATGTATTAAAAACCCATATTTTAGGATGCCCTTGCATTATGATAGCTAGTCCAGAGGTTGCAATATCTTTTCTCCTAAAAAAAGTTTAATTGTTCAAACCCACATTTCCTACAAATAAAGAATGCATGATTGGTTTGAATTCTCTATTTTTCCTGCAAGGAGATTACCTAGCACGCCATCAAAAAGTGGTTCAAACTTCATCGCAACATGCAGCTATTTGCTTCATTGTTTTAAACATTGAGGCTATCATGAAAAGAATGTGAAAGGAATATAAACTCTTTGAATAAACCCAAACAAAGTATGAATAAATTATAGGTTGAACACCAGACAAGCTGTAAAAGATGATCAACAACATGTAATGTGCAAAAAGTAATTTCAAGAAACCCTTTTTAAATAGTAGTTGAAAAGGAGATTTTATTGGAATTGAATCTTGGAAAGTTTGTGTGAGATTCAATATTGCCAATAGGCTCCAAACGGTGAATAGAGATGAAAAGGACTTATTCTGGTTGAATTACTATTTGGGGGCTTTCATGGTTATCCTCATGGGACCTTTAGTATTCATTCAATTTGGAAGACATGGGAACAAGTGAAGCACTTGGTGGTTCTGTAGTGTATCTTCTCTTCCTTTGACACTAGGTGCCAAGAATTCAAATAAAATTCATCCAATCTGAAATATAATGACAAGATGTTTTCCTTGACAATAGGCTTCACTTCCCTCATCTCATTTGAGAAAGGATTTAAAATATTTCATATGACTTATACAAATTTTGGGAGTGGATGGAATGGACAGACCTTAAAGTTTTCTATAAGCTTCCTCAATCTCATTTCAGAATGTATGCAATTCTTAGAAATGCTTTCACATTTCTCTCTACTAGATTCATTATGGAGGATGAGAATGAATTTCAAGATGATGCAAAGAAAAAAATATTTCCTAATTTGAAAACTCGTAACTTTTCATGTGCTTAAATATACATGATATTTTCCATGTATACAATGGCTAATGTAAATCATGAAATTAAATACAAACCCATGTTTTGTTTTCAACGAATTTAAAATGCAATAAACAATGTCATGTGAGAGCACTAACCTTCAAAACTATGTCAATTTTGTCATGTAATTGTGAATGCAAAAGGTAATAACGATTGACATCTTTCAGAAAAAGTAACTTTGAATCCAAATTTGATAACTGCATGAAAACATAAAATATACTATTGTATACTAAATATAGATATTTTGCATACCATGAACTAAATCGAGCTATAACATTAAAAAATTAACATATGAGTCTCTAGTGTAATTAGCATATTTCTTAAATATACAATAATTCCTCTATTCCTCCCAATTTATCACATTTAATAAATATGGATATTATTAACATGCACCATTACATATTCCGTAATGATTTTAACATAGTTGCAGACACTATAAAGTTCCTTTTATTAGGTAAAAATAGTGGTTTTTAAGGGGACAAAAAACCCACAGTACAAAGTAATGAGAAGTTACATAAGGAGATAAATATTTAACAATGAAGCTCAAAAGAAATTTCCATTACTAATAGTCACAAGAACAAATAAAGTAGAACCACACAAGTAGAAAAAAGGATCAAATCCATAGATCAACCAAAGGTGTGAGATCGAAGATTCATTTTAGAAGGGGTTTGCATAAGATTATAAGAGTTTATTTTTTTGTTCTAGACCACAGTACATTCATCCTTGTTGGAGTCTTCATCAACTACATGACCACATGGTAAGATAACCTTAATGGAATTTAAGGGCCAAAATGAATACAAGCTATGGAATTCCCTCTCCAAAACCATCTTAAGAGGGTCATTTAAAGGCATCAGAGGAGGGGTTATATCGGTAATTTGACGAGAGATAAGATTAGAGTGGATATTTTGAGTTGTATCCTCAATAACATGAGTAAGATCGAAAGAAGGGAGCCATGGTTTAGAAATGATACCATACTCCCCCCACAGTGAATATAAATTGTGGATAATATCACAGTATTTACAAGAATCAAACATAATAATAAAATAAGCTCTGGCATAAGGGTAGAGATCTACCTTACCCTTTATTTGCAGACTTCAGTGGTCTGCAATCCATCCATTCATATCTGTAAGCTTTGGCAATACAATCTAAACTTATAAGTGAATAATGCCAAGTTTTAATTTCTAAATAGGTCATGGTATACAAAATATTTATATTGAGAATAGTATATTCCTCTCTTTTCAATTCTCTCCATGTATTTCCATATATCAGTAAGAAAATATTTGATAATAGAAAACACAACAATATTGATTTTGATATGTGTATTCACTATTATTCATGTGAATATTTTGAGTTGCATGGTTTTTTATTCCTAAACAAAAGTTAAGTAAATGCATCCCCATAATTATATGTAGATATTTATTTATCTTTATTATCGAAAATTACACTACAAAAAAAGGCACAACTAACTGCAATTTACAATAATGTAAATGTTTCAAATTTTAGGTAAGATTTTTCCCATGCAAAATCTCGAATGTGTAGTGCCCACCACTTCCTAGTATCATTTCATTTTATGACTCTTTTCATTTAATAGACTATAGACATTGATTTAGCACTAGTTTTATATGATATGGTCTCATTGTGGATTAATTTTTGAAACATGTGTTATTTAGGGAACATAGCGCCAAACTCTCATTATGATAATTATCTTAGTTTCTTGTACTTACATGGTTATGGATACTAACAGGATGTGACATGGTTACTTTATCTAATATATGATGGGTTTATGTTAATTTTGGTTGTATACTTTGGATATCATTGGTTGATAATTCTCAATTTGATGTTATCATGCAGTAACTTAGATGAATCTTATATCTTGATTTACCATGGATGTATGTTGTTAGTTCATATTTATTCCATCCAAATATTGATTATTATATAGTTAGAATGAATATCCATGATTGGTTTTGTTATCAATATATTCTAATTATTTTGTTGATTGTTTATATCGAGCAAGTATGTTTCATGTGTGAATTGAGTGTGCAAGTTACAAATTACACAAAAGAACGTGGGTTTCACGGTTTCACCTCAATTTTCATAAGTGGATTACTGGGCCATGTCCTTTATCCATGCATGACCATTGACTGAACTTGTGAATATGACGTATTCTTGTTTGGACATTCTTAGCGATTTCCTAATTTATCTATTTCATTTTAATTTGCTAAACCTTGTATTAAACTAGTTTAAGGACCTAATGGTCCCCACATGCATTAGTGATATTATTATATTAATAATATTGTTTTTAGTTGTTTAGAATAACCTAATCATCATTTAGGTGGTCCCCATCACCTTTTCCTTTGACTCACTTTACCCAATCTCGAATTTGGTATAAATCTGGCATTTGTAAGGGTCTTTTTTCACATTGGGAGTTTCACTTACACTGAAATGGACCCCTTGGACCCTACATATGGTTAGGGGGTCTCTTTTCAAGGTCAAATGGAATTTTCCCTCCCATTTTACACCTCTCTTGTCACCATATTATAAGTGTGTTTGATTTGTGTGTAATCTCAAAATTTGAAGTAACTTAGATTATTGTCTTTTTAGGAAATTTAAGGTTAATCTTCCTAAATGTGTTTTGTTCTATGTTTTAGTGACATTTAGACAATCGTGTAGTGGATAATGATATGGGTGAAACATTTCACCCTCTCATTTTTTATATTTTTTTTTCACTCTCCTTCATATACCTCCTCTTCGAGGGGGATATGGTATTTTTCCTCTGATTTCTACTATATAGAGTTGGAGAGAGCTTAGATGTAGGAGCTTGGAGCTTGAAGGGCTTGAAATATTTTTGGGTTGGGTGGCTTATTTTTGAGGTAGTCCTTCATAGCACTTCCTTTTTTTCTATAATTTAATGTGGAAAAGAAATGATTGTTTGAATCTTGTATGCTTGCATGCTTGTTGTGGTTGTTTAGTAAATCTTGTTTTCTTTTATTTTATCTACCATCCTATTTGAGGTGGATCTTTGACTATAGGGGAAGAGGGATGAAACCCCCTCTTACACCACATGCCCTGATCGGAAAGCCAAGATGCTATTTTAATTATTTCCTCCCCGCAATATGGTTTCATGTGGAAGATGATTGTTCATATGGTTTAATCCTCATATTTCATCCTTGTGAAGGAAACCATCTCATGGTTTGTGTAGACACCCATAATTACAACCGAGCAATTTAAATACTTAAATTGCGCTAATTATCTCTCTTTTGGAAAATTGACGACATATCATCAAAATACGCCGAACTTCCCCCATATTGTCATTAATTAATTAAAATACCCTAATTAATTAAGTCACCTATCCAACAAAAACCCTAATTAATGAACTTCCTTTAATAAATCAGCCCTTCTATCTAGACTAATTAATTATTATTAATTAATTATCCTTCCCTTTCATTTTACCATTAAATCAATATTCAATTGATTTAATCCCCTTATAATATGTCCTAAATCGTACTAATATTCCTCTAATTAGCTTCTATAAGCTTACATCTACCTATTAGTAAATCACCTTTGATTAATTAAAGCACCCCTCCAACTCCCATGACTTGCTAAGTATAAATTAAACCCTTCTAAAGTAAGGTTACCTTGCAACCTTATCGATTCCTAATCTTGTTTTACCTTTATCCCACATGCAAAGGGATGAAGTGTTTCCTTTATCCATTGGGCTGTATAGGGATCCCTCCTTCTACCTTTATACCTACACCTAAACTTCTTGAGAAGACAAAAGTAAAGTTGATGCTCCGAATTTAGCAGGAATTTGACAAGGTCATAACTTGAGCTCCGGGTGTCTGTTTGAGTCTAATTTTTTTAAACCTCATGTTTTGATGAGACGAACGCATCGGAAACCCACCCTACCAGTTGGGGAAAGTTTTTGACATGTTTTCGTGCCCTAAATCCGCCATCTTGAGGCCGAAAATTAGGATTCAAGTTATAATTTGGATTTTTCCTATTTTTGGGAATTAATTAATTTTAGTCTAATAGTTGCATTATGAGTTAGAAAGTTGGAAATTCCTCTAATTTAGGGATGTAGAAGATGCACGACTATTTATATGCCTGTATGAATAAGCATGCGAACTTACTAAGAATAGCAGGTTCTAGTAAACTGCTAAAAATAGTAATATCCACCACCTAGAGTAGATTTAGTCATAGTTAGTTAGAGTTTACTTGGAAAATCGATTTGGGAGTTGTTTTCCTATTTAGGAAACATTGTAAAAAATTTCATTATTCAATAATGAAGAAGGAGATCTATTTTCTTTGGAGTTCATATTATTTGCAGTAAATCTAGGTTAGTTAGTATTTGGCTACATTATCTGGTATCTGAGCTAGTTCAAGTCTTTCAAAAAAAATGACACGAAGAGGAAGAGGAAGAGGAGGTGGTTTTCCCAAGATGAATAGAAATATGCAAGATCTGTAGAGGTAAGTTGTTTCTCTTGCTATAATGATAACCCAGAGAGGAAATCAAGGTGGAGATGACATAGATGAAGAAGAAGTTTGTGAAGAGGAGGAAACACAAGAACCACCATTAGCTTTTAAAGAAAGGATGCTTTGCGTATTAGAAGGGAAGAATTATGGGATAAGAGTTGATGTTTCAGAGTATGGTGGTAGTCTAAAACTAGAGGAGCTGATAGACTGGTTGACTAGCATGGGGAATTGTTTTGAGTGGAAGGCTATGTCAGAAGAAAATAAGGTAAAATTTGCATGCATGAAACAGAAAGGTCAACCTATGTTATGGTGGGATCACCTATAGAAAGAAAGGTTAAGAAAGGGGAAAGAAAGAAGTAGGACGTGGAGTAAGATGGAGAAGAAGCTCAAGGATAAATTTCTCTCTGTGGATTATGGACAAACCCTTTACATAAGGTTTCAAAATCTCAGAGAGAACCTACAAATAGTACAAGAATACAAAAATGAGTTCTACAAGTTGTCCATTCATCTAGAGCATGAATTAACTGAGGAATAAATGGCTGCATGGTATGTAAATGGATTAAAATTTTCCATTCAAGTTGAGATAAGTATGTAAAGGATTAAGAGCATGGAGGATGCCTATCAATTAGCCTTAAAGGATGAGTAAAAACAAAATCGTCAAAGTTTTAGGAAATCACCTAGAATTAATAGGGGGGCCTCATCTTCCTTTCAGGGATGAGATGGTTTCAACAAAGGTAGGGGAGAACCATCTTGCGGATTAGAGAAGCAAGAAGATATGAGACAAGATCTCTGAAAACAACAAAGAGGCAAAGGATTTTCTAGGGGCAGAGGATATGCTTGCGATAGAGGATAGGAAGCTCCACGAAGACCATTTGTTTGTTACAGATGTGGTGAAGAGGGGCATCGGGATTTTGAATGCCCGCATTCTTATTCACTTGACAAGAGACAAAGAGATGCACCAAGAGTAAATCTTGTTGAATTTGAAAAAGTAGAATATTAACAAGACCTAGAAATTCCACCAGATGTTGGAGAAAACCTGATGATCAAGAGGAAGATGATTGCTCCAAGAAAGGATATGAAGGGGGATGCATGGTTGTGTAAAAATATTTTCATAACAAGATGCACTTCCTGAGGAAAGGTATGTAATGTTATTATTGATGGTAGTAGTTGTGAGAACATGTTTTCAAATGAGATGGTCGAGAAATTGGGTCTGCATTGTGATAAGAATCCTAACCCTTACCGTATTGCATGGTTTAAAAAGGGTAATGAAGTTACTATTGATAAGAGATGTTTAATAATTTTTTCTATTGGGAAAAGTTACAAGGATGAGATTTGGTGTGATGTTAGTCCTATGGATGCATGTCATATGCTAATGGGAAGACCATGGCAATTTGATAGGAAAGTTATTCATGACGGGGGAAAGAATACTTACACTTTCTGGAAGGATGGAAAAAAAATAGTTTTACTACCTCTCAAGGAAGACGGGAAGGCTGAAAATATGCTTTCTGTAAAGGAATTTGTGAAGGAGGCAAAGGAAACCGGTTTTTTTTATTCACTAGTAGCCAATAAGGATGAACCTACAAGTGTACAAATACGAGTAGAAACAAAAAAATTAATAATTTTTTTTTTGATGTTATTCCTAATGAGCTACCAAACGGATTACCACCCAAAAGAGATATTCAACTCCATATTTATTTGATTCTATGGTCTTCACTCCCAAATCAAGCGGCTTATAGGATGAGCTCGACATTGCATGTTGAGTTGAATACGCCTGTGGTAGACCTCGTGAGAAAGGGCATCGTAAGGGAGAGCATGAGTCTATGTGCAATCCCATCATTATTAACACCAAATAAGGATGGAACATGGAGAATGTGCACTAATACTAGAGCAATCAATAAAATTACAATCAAGTATAGGTTCCTAATACCTCGCCTTGATGATATAATGGATGTTCTTGCTGGATCTAGGTATTTCACCAAGATTGATCTTCGAAGTGGTTACCATCTGATTCAAATCAGAGAAGGAGATGAGTGGAAAACAACACTCAAGATAGGAAATGGATTATATGAGTGGTTGGTGATGTCATTTGGGTTATCCAATGCACCTAGCACTTTTATGAGATTTATGAACACCGTGCTATGGGAGTATAATGGTAAGTTTTTTGTGGTTTATTTTGAGGATATCTTGATATTTAGTAAAACTAAGTAAGAACATTTAAGGCATCTAAGGGTGATATTTGAAGTGTTAAGGAAAGAGAAACTATATGCAAATATGAAGAAGTGCACATTTATGCAAGAGAGTTTGGTATTCTTGGGATTTATTATTTTAGCAGATGGGGTACAGATGAACTCAGAAAAGATAAAGGCAGTTATTGAATGGCCTACTCCACAGAGTATAATTGAGGTAAGAATATTTCATGGTCTAGAAAGATTTTACAGAAAGTTTATTAAAAATTTCAGTAGTATTGTATCCCCTATAACAGATTGCACAAAAGGAAGGGAGTTTTTGTGGACAAAGGCAGCTGAGGATAATTTTCAGTTCTTGAAGAAGAAGGTGACAGAGGCACCTATTTTGGCACTACCAGATTTTGATAAAGTGTTTCAGGTTTATTATGATTCCTTGCATCTAGGTATTGGTGTTATTCTAAGTCAAGGTGGAAATCCAATTGCTTTATTTAGTGAGAAAATGAATGAGGTAAGAAATAACTACTCTACTTATGATGTGGAATTTTATGCAATTATACAAGCATTAAGGCATTGGAGGCATTACTTAGTGCCTAAGGAGTATGTCTTATTTATAGACGACATAGCTCTGAGGTATGTGAATACACAAAAGAAGTTGAATAGTAGGCATGCAAAGTGGGTATCATTTTTACAAAGTTATACTTTTTCTCTAAAACATAAATAAGGAAAACAGAATCAAGTTGCAGATGCATTTAGTAGGCGTGTGACTTTGTTTACCACTATGGAAAATGAGGTTGTGGGTTTTGAAGAAATAAAGGGTTTGTATTCTTCTGATATTTATTTCAAGGATATTGTTAAAAGGTTAAATTGTCAATTGTCAGAAAATGCAGGAGATGTCTGGGATGATTAAATTTTACAGAATGGCTATCTATTCAAGGGATGCCAGTTATGTATTCCAGTTGGGTCTATGAGAGAGAACATAGTAAAAGAGTTACATAGTGTAGTATTTGCCCAGAATTTTGGTAAAGATAAGATAATAGGCTTAGTAGCGGAGAAATACTATTGGCCAAAGCTGAAAAGAGATGTGGTAAGATATGTGGAGAGGTGTCGAATTTTTCAAGTCTCGAAAGAACATGCACATAATACATGGCTATATATGCCGTTTCCTATTCCTAAAGGGTCGTGGACAGATCTGAGTATGGATTTTTTTTTGGGATTACCAAAAACAAAACCAAGTAATGACTCAATTTTTGTGGTTGTTGATATATTTTCTAAGATGGTTCATTTTATTTCCTGCAAGAAAACAAGTGATGCGACAGGTATAGCAAGAACCAGCTTTCTCTGGAGGTCTATCTCAAGTAGCAAGTCCCACAACTTGGAGATAGTACCCATGTTATCCAATCACATTGGATGCTTAGAGTGATCAAACTAGAAATCTGATCAACATCTAGGGGTGCTGTGATTCGGTGATAACAGTCACTTTTGGTAGACTTTATGGAAGAAATTGGAAACTCAATTACAGTTTAGTAGTGCCTATCATCCTCAGACTGATGGGAAAACATAGGTGGTAAATTAGAGATTGGGAAACCTATTAAGGTGCATCGTTGGGGAAAATCCAAAACAATGGGACTTAGCATCATGACAAGCTAAGTTTGCATATAACAGTTCCATAAATAGATCCATAGGAAAGTCTCCATTTTCAATTGTGTATGGGGAGTAATCCAAATGGGGTGTTATATTTAGTACAACTACCAGTTGATGGCAGAATCAGTGATGATGCAGAAGCATTTTTCGAACATATACAACAATTGCAGGAAGAAGTGTGGAAGAAGCTAGAGAAAAGTAATGATAAGTATAAGGAAATAGTAGATGTGCACAGAAGGAGAAAGGTATTTATAGTTTGTGAGTTAGTTATGCTGTATCTGTAGAAGGAAATGTTTCCAAGAGGCACCTATAACAAAATGAAGTACAAGAAGATTGGTCCCTGTAAAATCGTGAAAAAAATAAATGATAATGCTTATGAGGTAGAATTGCCAGGGAATTTTTATATTTCTCTAGTGTTTAATGTTTCAGATTTGTATTCCTTTCATGGGGATGGTGCAGAAGGGGATGTTATTGATGAAGTAGTAGATTGAAGGCAACAGGTTCCAGTATAGAGGAAAGAAGAAGTGGATCAGATTCTAGATAAGAAAACAATGAATAAGCGACATGGGAAATACAACAAATATTTGGTCCATTAGAAATAACTGGAGTAAGAGGACAATAATTGGGTCACAAAGTGGGAGATTAAGAAGTTGGATGTAGATAAATGGAAGGAGTTTGAAGAAGACAACTTGTAGGAGCTGCATTTTTTTCAAGCAGGGGAGAATGATGTGCTGAATTTAGTAGGAAATTGACAAGGTCATAACGTAAGCTTCGGGTGTCTGTTTATGTCCATTTTTTTTTTTTGAAACCACATGTTTTGATGAGATGAATGTAGAAGCAAGCCTCCCTACCAACTGGGGAAATTTTTCAACACATTTTCGGGCCCTAAATCCATCATCTTGACGCTGAAAATTTGGATTTAAATTATAGTTCAGTTTTTTCCTATTTTTGGGCATTAATTAATTTTAGTCTAATAGTTGCATTATGAGTTAGAAAGTAGGAAATTCCACTATATAGGGATGTACAAAATGCATGGAAATTTATGTGCCTGTATGAATAAGCATGTGAACGTACTAAGAATAGAAGGTTCTAGTAAACTGCTAAAAATAGTAATTTCCGCCACCTAGAGTAGATTTAATCAGAGTCAATTAGAGTTTACTTGGAAACTTGAGTTGGGAGTTGTTTTCCTATTTAGGAAACATTGTAATTTCATTATTAAATAATTAAGAAGGATATATATTTTCTTAGGAGTTCATATTATTTGCAGTAAATCTAGGTTGGTTAGAATTTGGCTACATTAAAAGCATATAACAAAATAGACTAAAATCTTTCCTTTATTTTCTTGAGAGTTCACCATTGTTAAGAGCTAGGATTCCTATTCTTGCATTTTGTAAGCATCAAACAAGCAATTTTTTATTTCCATTGGAGCTACATAGGTCCATTCATTTTTGTTGGTAATCTAGGAGAGTAGAGATTTTTAATAGCATTCTAGTTTTGATCTTATGTTTCAAACTTATGATGTTTAGTATAGACCTTGTTTATTTCTTTACCTTGATGGTGCTTAGGCTTTGTCGTAGCTAGATTATAGAATTATTTAGGTGGTAGTTCTTGTTTCATCTAATTTAGCTTAAATAAAGTATACATGCACACATTTGGCACACTCGGTAATTAAATTTCATTGTTTTGGATAAATTTTGATATGCACATGTAGTAATTAATGTCCATTTTCTTGGAATTTTTGCTAATTTTATATGTGTAAGTTCTTATTCATAGCCCTCATTTTATTGATTTGTTTCCATTTTAAAACTAACTTGCTAAAATTTGAAGTATTGTGAGCTTTCTTGTTTTTTTTTGCCATATTTTGGTTGTAGGGGTGGCGCAGGAAGATTTTTGGTGGTGTAAGCACCTCTCAAGTGGTGTAGGTGCACTGTTAAAACCTAAATCTATCTATCGGCCCTTGTGCATATGCACTAATCCTGATCCACATACCCTAACTAGCGCGCAGATGCACTAACCTCGGCGCTGACACCATTTTCGTACTATACCTTCATTGGAGCATAAAACTTGTCAGACCAGCGCATACACCCTAACCCAAGTGCACACGCTGTTTTGGAGGCACAGATACATTTCTGGTGGTGCAAGCATTTTGTCAGAATCTGAGAATATTTTACGAAGCGGTGGCACACACATTTTTTTGGTAATGCACATGCTTTGCCAGTGGCACAGATGCTTTTCTAGTAGCATAGGCGCTCAGTGTGAATTTAAGATTGTTTTTAAATGAAGGTAGTGCATAGGTTCTTATAGTGGTGCACACACCTCTCTGGTGGTGTAGGTACACGGTAAGACAGAAACACATAGAGTGGTGCACACATATTTTTGGTGGCGCACACGTCTTTTTGGTGTTGCACATGCCTCTCAGGTGGCGTAGGTGCACTGTAAATCAGAAAAACACAGAGTGGATTATCCGCCCTAACCCACGTGTAGATGCCAAAACATGGGAGCAGGTGTCCTTTTGTTTTCTTGAAATTAGTGTCTTGTGGTGCTAACATTCTTGCAAGTTTTATCTAATTAAATACCCATCTTTGTAGGGTGTTTTTTACACACTTTTACTTGATTAGATAAACTTTGCATGTTTACTTATAGGAATAAGATCATGTATGCTCTTCCCTCTTGTCCCTTGGGGAGATCTTGGGAATCATAAATGATTCTTAGGTCCTTTTTTATGCTTTGAGGTTGTTAGGAATATTTGAACTAGAATTGGTTAACTTGGTGTTTTTAAATTAAAGTTTTTTTAGATTTGATATCTTTTCATATTTTACAAACATCACATATGCTCTTCTCTTGTGTCCTTTGATGATCTAGAGAATCAGAAATGATGATTACTCTTTTGATGGAAAACTACTAAAAATCAGTATACATAAGCAAAACACCATGCTTGTCAAAGAAAGGAGGAATCAAAATGAATTCAAAAGCTACTAATATAGTTGTTATACATGTTTCCAAAATAAGTTCAAGTAAACCACACCTAATTAAACAAGATAAAAAGAACAACATATTCAAAACAATGTATTACAGGTTTCAGAAAAGGGTACATCCCTCTTCGGTCAACTGGAACATAACCCCTTTCGCATAAGGCCTTAAGCTAAAACAATGGAGGTGGTTCCAGGTAGCCCAAAGTAGTCCACGTAAGAGAGAACCTTGTGGATTAAATGGGAAGTACTCCACACTACGTACTTGACTAGTGATTATTTTGTGAGATAACGTTACCAGTTGTCTGTATGACGACCCCAGGGGAGAGCACACGTGGACACACTAGTTTCCCTTTGTGCTCGAAGGGGGTAAAGTAAAGCTGAGATACTCTCAAGATAGTTGGGACTGTTTTGGTAAATCGCACTTGCTTAAGATAGCTTTGTAACACCTAGGGTGAGAGAACCACCTAGGAATATATTCTTTGGCTAGGAGCCCACTTTGACCATTCTAAAATAGTGTTGGGTTGTGAACCATATTTTCATCATGAAATGTGTGACGCATTACTTTCACTTATTTTTTCACTTTCCTTAAGGTGAGGTAAAAATATTCTGAAGTGAAGCCAACATTTTTCATCCCCATTTTGATTTGCTTCCTTCACATTCTTTTGACACTTTGTTGATCAGAAGAAGGGTGACTGCCTTTGTGTTACCAATCAATTGTTTCTGCCACTTTTTTGTTTGTTAATGCCCATCCATGTTTGTGGTTGGGTAATTTAAACGTCTACAGTGTGTGGAGGTGTATTCATATCATTGGTGGCCTTTGTGATATTGATACCCACATCAAGATTGTAATTGTAGCTAGGCATGGTTCATCATCTTGGACTTCCTTAGAAAGGTTACTTTGTTTGTATCGTATCACTACAATTTCAATATTTACGACTTTTTTCTTCTAAACTCGACGTAAATATCTATATTGTAAGTTTATGGGGCACACATTATAGCCATTCCTAGCTATACTTTGAGCTTTTAGTTTGATTCTATTATTACCTTGATTTTGAATAGTGATACATGTTACCACTTGTGTGTGTTATATCAATAACATCTTGATATCAATACCTTACTTTCTCGTAAATTTTGGTTAACATATCTTGGTGATATTGTTGTTTCACTCACAAATTATAATTGGCACTTTTTGGGATATAGGTCTTAATTGAATTTGAGCTCGCTTCTGGTATATTTTGTTAGGAGGCCACATTAACTTTTTGTATTTACTTACGTCTTGTTCATTCTCTTGAACTTGACATAAGTGAGAACATCTTGTTAATTATCTTACGACTCTAAACTAATTTTTGAGATGTAGTCTAGGAATTACTCCACTTGATAGGATTAGATACCAAACATTTGAGTCACTGGTGATTTATCACTCTATCACATTGGTATTCTCACATTGTTATTCATTCATATTCTTGGAAATTTATCTTGCATTTCACTTAGGTGTGGTCACAAAGTTTTGAACACATTTACAACTTACCTTAGTGAAGCTATCACAAATCATGGATCCCAAAACATGATTAGGACTTAAGAAAAAAACATAGGAGGAATAAGAAGTGCAAGCTTAGGAAGCCTCAAACAGACAAGGTTCAAACCCCTTCATTGGACATGATCTACGACCTCTGTTTTCTGTGGAAAAAGAGATAGAAGATATGGTTGATCATAGTGGTGATGAATTGGAATCCGCACACGAAAAATTTGAATTTGACCCTACTTTATTATATGAATTTCTTATTAGAAATAAAGATAGAGTGCCAGCACAGGTTGTAGAATTAGGGGCCAAAATGCCCACTGAAAATGAAACAATCCCACCTACGAATAACACTAATGAGGAATAATGACCCCTTATCAACATGGAGGATATTTTGATGCATGGACATGCTTCTACATCCAACGAAGGAAATGTTAAAGTTGTGGGACATAGAATACCCTTTATCAAAGTGCCAAGTAAAAACAAGACATGACATGAGAATGGTGAAGAACCTCCACAATATAAGGAAGAGGACGAACCTATAAAACAAGAAAAAAATAATTCAACAACAAATTAGTAAGCTAAGATGAAAATTAGCTTTACTAACCTCTCATGTACAAAAGGAATAAAGAAAAAATGTTCAAAATTCAAGGCCAAAGTTCAAGATCAGTGAAATCTATAGAGAAAATCAAGGAGAAGACGATACGGGCTATCATCGAGTATATATCGTTGCTTATCCCACTAGAGAACAATATCTCACACAAGAGGTACAATATATGAAAGCAACACTTGTAATTCTTCAAGATAGAAATATAGGGAGCATTAGAGACTATCAATATGAAGAATTATGTCCCTATCCTTTTGACAAGACTATGATCCTTCAACCTTTTCCTAAGAAATTCGACATGCCAAAATTTGACAAATATAAAGGGAAGGGAGATCCACAAGATCATGTTAAAAATTTCTATATGGCATGTCAAGAGGTGTCCTATAGTGACAATTATCTCATAGGAATTTTTCCCAAGAGTCTAGGAGGTCAATCCTTGGAGTGGTTTACATGTTTACCTTAGAGATCAATTTTCACTTGGCTAGAATTGGCAGAAAAGTTTGTGCATCACTTCTCATACAACATAGAGAGTGATGTCGCCATGGTAGATTTATGTGGTGCCAAACAACACCCTAATGAGACTTTCACTAGCTTCCTCCAATGGTGGAGAGGGATAGCTAGCCGCTTCCCTTGCGCTTTCCCTGAAAAACACTTGGCTAGTATTTTTGTTCCCAACCTAAAGCCGAACATAGCCTTCCACCTCCAAATGCATTGTGTTCGCACTTTTGAGGAGGTCATTGAAAAATGTGTTAAGATAGATAAAGCTCTTATTGCCAAAGGAACTCTCAAGTCCTAATCTAGAGATAATCAAAATGTTAAACCCATGGAAAATATGAAAGTTTTTAACAAAAAGGAAAACGTGGTAGGAGACAGGATCACTGATTCCAAATGTGTACAAACGGTCCAAACCGGTCAAACTTTTAAACTAAGTAAAGGACCAATTCAACCACCACCAAAATGAAGAATTTACACCTCTCTTAATAAACCTTTTTCAGCTATATTAAAATAATTAGATATGGCCCACATGGTGACATATCCTATGACACAACCATTAAATGACAATGCTCCAAAACCTTCATGGTACAAGGAGCATGAATATTGTGAAATGCATTATGTAAAGGGACATAAGATAGACAAATGTATGCGCCTCCTTCACTATACCCAATACCTCATCGACAATGGGGAGATAGAGGTGGACAACCCAAGGAAAACTTAGACACCCAATGAGAAAATGTGGATATACAAAGATCATTTCCCCAAACATGATAAATTAGAAAAGTCAAAGCCAGATCAAGGAGAGCCATCCCAAGGTTATAAAGTAACAAATTACTTATACACCAAAAAAAGATAACAATAATTATGATTCTCTTATTCAATGTATTCATTCTCCTACTAACCATATTAATGCCATCTAAATCAAGGGAAAGGATTTCACCGTAGTAACAAGTCGTGCCCACCTCGTGATTCCAGAACCTTCTCCATTGATGCCACAAAATGGTAAATACAACCTCTTAGAGCAACTTGAGAAGAGGTCTGCTAAGATTTGAATCTTATATCTTCTTAAGATATCCAATGTACATGAATACATTCTATACCAAACTCTTTAGGGGTCAGGCATCCCATTAGAGGCAAATCCTTTACATCTCCAAGCCGTAGTAGCAAACATCGTACCAAATGAACATATTGCCTTCAACCATAGGGAGATACCTGCTAAAAATCCAACACATAATCTTCCTTTATATATTGAGGTAGTTGTTACCCACATGGACATCAAACGAGTGCTTGTGGAAAACAGATTAGGGTTGAACATATGCACGCTAAAGTTGGTTAAACAGCTAGGACATACTGAGGCAGATCTTGAGTCAAATATCATCACTATCACTGCTTAAAACAACATGGAAAGGGATTCAGTGGGAAAAATCACATTGCCCATGCAGGTGGGTCCCACTTTCCACCAAACAAAGTTTCATGTCCTAGACTTGGAACTTCCATATAATATGCTTCTAGGTCGACCATGGATTCATGCCATGCAGGCTGTGCCATCGAAATTCCATCAGTGCATTAAATTGAAGGATGAGGGACACACCATTACAATACAAGGAGATTCAGATCCCTTCACTTACTACAGAGCTCTCAATAGTTTTACACATAATGGCGCATATGCGTGTCCCTCTACCAATATAGCTATCCCTCTCTAATATGAAGCCATGGAATCTCGGATAGATTCAGATTCTCTCAGTTCTTTCACCCATGGTGCATCTACATCAACCTCTCCTTTTGATTCATGGGAGATGAAGGTTCTAGAATACAGCTATGGAGAATATAATGTGCAGCAAGCCCTCTTGGTTTTAGACTTGTCATTATAACCCAAGACTTGAGGTCGACCCAACTATCACTTCAGAAGACCTAGAAGTGAACACACTATTGGGTCATCCTTAACTGGAGGCTTGTTGGATGAAGAAAAATTGTTAGATCCACCTACAACTTGGGTCCTAGAGGATACTCATCCAACCTGTTATCAAACCCCTTAATACGAGAAATATAGTAAGATGATGTACTCCATGGGCTACAAGGGCCTAGGATGTGGAAGAAATGAACAAGGATAGAGAGAATTAGTTCTTCTTCCACATTTTAAAATAGAAAGATACGACATTAGAATTCACCCTTATGGAGTACATCCCAATGATCAAGATGCTACTTGTTCTGAACGTGAAGATAGCTCTAACTATCTAGACAGTGATATGAATTCCCATTGTAGCCAATATGAGGATCTTGCCTCCACAAATCTATTCATGAAAAACGTTGTCCTAACCATAACCCCTACAGAACTAACCCTTGAGCTTGTTTACCCTTTCCTTGTTGAATGGGACCGACAACATCACATGTCGCTAGATCTATTCGAGAATGACGAAGCTATCGTAGAGTTCATGGGCATAAGGGATGCAATTCCCATTGGAGACCACAAAAGGGATTCTATATTGACTTGGATACCTTTGTGTAATTCAGCGAGGAGGCTGAGATTTGTGGTCAACAAAACTTAAGAAAAAGTGAGGGTAAAAGTTCCAATGTAAAGCCTCGGCAAAAATCAAATTCCAAGTCACATAGTGAAAACCTTTTTGAGGCACTAGCCGACGAATAAGTTCAAAAATCAAGGGATAATAAAAGTGACCATGCCAATGATGAAAATATCATGGATACATCCTTAGATGAAGATCTAAACCTTCCTTCTGATCCTATGCATATGGAGGACTTGTAAAAATTACTAGTTGAGGAAACTATCAATGTCAACATTGGTACAAAAGAAGAACCAAAAATAGTCAAATTAGGAGCATCACTCTCGGAACAGGAAAAAAATGCATTCACTATGCTACTACGAGAGTTTATAGATGTATTCGCGTGGTCCTATAAGGAAATGTGAGGCTTAGATCCAACTTTGGTCATGCACAACCTAGTTGTGCATGCATATGCTAAACCCATCAAACAGAAGCTCAGATAGATGCACCAAAGCGTGGGTCTACTGGTTAAAGAAGAATTAGAAAGATTTCTTGTGGCAGGATTCATCTGGCCTACTGATTACTCTGAATGGATATCCAACATCATCCCTGTCCAGAAAAAGCATGTCGGGATCACAATCTACATGGATTTTAGAGACATTAATAAGGCTTTCCTTAAGGATGGTTTTTTGCAGCCAAATATTAACATTATTATGAATTCAACAGCAAGGTATGAGATGTTATCTCTTATGGATGGCTTTTCAAGATACAACCAAATAAAGATAGCTGAAGAAGATCAGCGCAAGAAATTTTTTACAACTCCTTGGGGTACCTTTTGTTATTAGGTGATTCCATTTGGTACCAAAAATGCAAGATCCACTTATCAGCGGGAAATGACAGTAATGTTCCTTGATATGATTCATGATATCATGGAGGACTATGTGGAGGACATCCTTGAAAATTCTAGGACAAGGGATGATCACCCTATTATTTTACGGCGTGTCTTTGAGTACCTACAAGAGTACAAGGTTAAGATGAACCCAAAGAAGTACGTATTTGGTGTGCTATCAAGAAAACTATTGGGCTTCATTATACCAAGAAGAGGAACTGAGGTAGACCCAGCTAAAGTGTCTGTTATTACTGAAATCCCTCCAACTAAGAATATTAAGCAATTGTGTAGCTTACAGGGGAAAATCTAGGCTACTCGTCGCTTCATCTTCCAGCTTGTAGATAAGAGTCATTTGTTCACCCACCTGCTTAAAAAGGATGTCACCTTCATTTTGGGACAAGAGAAACAGTAAGCCTTTTCTTTTCTTAAGTAATACTTGGTCAATCCGTCTGTCCTCATGCCTCTAACTCCTGCGGAGCCACTCTTACTTTATCTCTCTACTACGCAATTTACTATTGGTGCAATGCTTGCCCAATACAACCTTGGTCACAAGGAAAAAGTAGTGTACTATATCAGTCGCACTCTCATCACTTATGAGCTCAACTATCCCCAAATTGAAAAGGCTTGCTTGGCTATTGTTTTTACTTTTCATAAAATTCACCATTATCTATTGAATACCAAAACCAAGATGATATCCAAAGTTGACCCACTCAAGTACTTGTTGTCTAAACCAGCCCTCATAGGAAGAATGACTAATTGGATCATTCTACTAAGCGAGTTTAACATATAATTTGTACATCAGAAGTTGGTTAAATGACATGTACTCGCTGGCCAACTAGTAGAAGCACCTTTACAAGGAATTGAACCTTTAAATATGGATCTGCCAGATGCCTCATTCCTATATATTGAAGAATTTTTTGTGTGGCAGACACATTTTGATAGGTCCTTTAATATTCATGGTTCAGGTGTAGGGGTGGTCCTCATTAGTCCCTCTGGAAACCCTATACCACAAGCTTTTTTCCTAGGTTTTCCTTGCACAAACAATATTGCAGAGTATGAGGCACTTATCGTAGGGATGGAGCTCACTATCAAATGGGACATCCACCATGTCAAGGTTATGGATGATTCTCAGTTAATTATCAAACAAGTTAATGATGAATACAAGGTTAAGGATGAAAAGATCATACCTTACGAAAAATTGGTAGAAACTCTAAAGGAGTACTTTGTGCACATCACATTTGAAAAAATTCCAAGAGCACAGAACAAATCTACAGATGATATGGCAAAAGTGGGTTCTATGCTCTGTATTCCACTAGGAAGTAATGACATGCCGTTCTTTGTTGAAAATTTATGCGAACCCGCATATGACATGCCAGAATCCTGTTTGGATTGTCATGTTGTTGGTCCCAATTCCCCATGGTACGAGCCCATATTTACCTATCTCAAGGATAATACATTCCCTTCAAATATCTCCCATTCCGAGAAACAAATCCTGATTCACCCAATAGCTTGTTATACCCTTTTAGAAGGTATGCTTTATCGTCATGGCTATGATGGGAATCTATTACGTTGTCTCGATATGACAGAGTCGATCCAAGTGATCAAAGAAGTACATGAAGGGGTCTGTGGAGCACATACTAATGGCATGGTTTTGGCCAAGAAATTGTTAAGAGAAGGCTACTATTGGCCTACCATGGAAACCGATTGTTTCAATTATGTCAGGAAGTGTGTACTTTTCCAGAAGTATGGAAACTTCATCCATGCTCCATCACAACCATTGTAACCTATCACTACCCATGGCCATTTTCTAAATGGGGACTTGACATAATAGGGAAACTTACCCCTACCTCATCTGATGGTCATACCCACATCATCACGGTTACTAAATACTTTACAAAGTGGTTGGAGGCCATTCCTCTAACCTATGTAACAGGAGCTTAGATTTCCAAATTTATCATGAATCATATCATTTGTTGATATGGCATTCCTACAGCCATTGTTACGGATAATGGAAATTCATTCAAGAATAAAACTATAAAGGGTCTCTATCAGCTTTTCCAAATCATATTAAAATGGTCTACACCATATTATCCCCAACGTAATGGATAGGTCGAAGCCACAAATAAGACTTTGGTGAGAATAATGGAAAATATGGTCAGTAAAACAATTTATAATTGGCACTTACAAATCCACCCATCTCTTTGGGCTTACAGAACCTCCATTCGCACTCGTATAGGTGTGACACCATATTCTATAGTATTTGGGACAGAATCTGTCATCCCACTAGAAATTGAGCTTCCTTTCCTAAGAATCTCTCTTAGGGACTATCTGGATAAAGATGAAGATTATCGGGTGGCTAGACTAGCCGAATTAGAGCTCCTAGATGAGAAGTGCATCCATAGCCTTAATCACCTCAAAGTGTATCATAAAAAATTATCTAGAAACTACAAAAAGAGAATCATACCTCCCCAGTTTGAGGTTAGTGATTTAGTCATGAAGGAGAATCAGTTCAATATGAGAGCATAATGAGAAAAGAAAGGAAAGTTCAAACTACATTGGTTAGGACCCTATGTTATAGTGGTCAAATATGTCACAAGAGCATAAAAAATTTCTCACCCCAATGGTGATGACCTCCGTGAGCCCATGAATGTCATGCATCTTAAGTGGTTCTATGCTTAGACATGGCACAAGGTCAAAAAAGCAAAAAAATCAAAAACATGGTAAAATGATAAAAATTACAAAAAAATCAAAAAGTGAAAAATAAAAAGAGAAAACAGGTCATCCACAAGTGAAAACTACACAATTATGGTGCTTTGGATAAGTCCTCGGGTGAAAAACGATTTCTAGTGCTTTAGGAAGATTCATTGTTCACAAGCATCTTACATCTTAAGGCTAATTGTACTTAGCCTAGTGCTAGTTCTACATCTACCTCTGAGATTTCTTGTGAACCCAATCCTGTCAAGCCTTGATCAAGATTTTTCTTCTTGTATTCATCTATGAGGAGCATGGTCTTTCTCTATTCCCCATCTTATGCTAGGGTAAATTCAACGACTTCGCCTTCTTGTTCATAAGCGCATGGTCTCTACCCTTGTATATTCCCCATCTAACAATGGGGGCATCCATGCTTTCTTGGTTACATTTGCATAACTCTATAAAATCATTAGAAAACAACGTAAAAACAATAGAGAGTTGTTTTTAAAAAAGTGCAAAAACATTCAAAATATCTAAAAGCACAAAAACAATAGAAAACTGTTTCAAAAACCCTAAACAATAGAAAATTGTTTCACAAAACAACATTTACAAAAGTTTACTTGCATTGTCATGTTTCTTGATTTTCTTATTTTCTTGTATAGTTACTTCATTTTTATTCTTTTAGGTTATTTGTTTCTTAGGCATACTTTGTAAGAATTCAACTTTTCTTGCTTAGATTAGATTTATTCTTACTGGTGTAAATTGAGGTATGTTTTTTCATGCTAGTGGTATCATGCTGCATTATTATGTTAATTCATTATGTTCTTTGTTAAAAAAAATTTGTGTTTGCTTGTTGCATGTGCATTATTTGTTATTGCATCATCACATTACCATCACTATCATCATATCTAACATCATCTATACATCATACATGAATGCTAAGCTAATCATCACATATCACATCATCAAATGGGGGCAATAGGGATCATAAATATCAAAATATATCCCCCCACACCCTTATCATCATATCATCTAGTCCACTAAGTATGGAACCTCACATACATAAACACATTTGATATATTCTTCAAAATCAATCATCTAGAAATCAAAACACATGTGATACATCAACAAGATCAGGATACATATACATGTCAAATCAAAAAGGAATGCATCATAACTACAGCTATCTATCCATGAGAAATAATAAACAAATTTCCATCTCATATACACATATGTCATGTCAAAAATGTCCATATAATACATGTGTGGTATAGCTGTACCAAAATTGGATATACATCACGGAAGTGCATCACAAATTCCTTCATTTGAGGTGTATAATAAAGATGATACATCTATCAAAGAATAAAATCCTTCATCAGAGGCATGTGTCAAAACTTCTATACATAAAAAAATCCTTCATATGAGGAGTACAATAAGGGTGATACATTCTATCAAGGAAGAATCACCTTTATCGAGAGGCGTGTATGAAGGTACAAAACATTAGGGTTGACTCGTTCCCTCTGAAGGAGTATCCATTCTATCTTGTAGAGGTGGCATAACATGAGCATTGCTGGATCACCCTACACGTGGCTGCTACATTGAGGCCTAGGGCCTCTCATATTTGGTGCCCATGCTTGACTGCTGACTATAAGAAGGTGCTAATCGCTCAGTCATAACTTATTCAAAATATAAGGACCTATAATAGGAGGCCCTGCACTCTATTGTGGCCAGATATTTGTGAGTCTGGGAAGTCACCGTTGTACCCTCTATATGTTAGTAGAACGCTATCTTTGTTGAGGCACAGGTAAACTCGTCCTGGCCCACTACGCACTCTACCCTGAGCCTATCTTACTCTAAACTCACAGGATGCAACTGGGCCTGTGTACTGGTACAAATTTATCACCTAGGCCATCTAGGAGGCCATTTGGTGAATCTTCTAGAAGTGCACAACACTGTCACCTCCTGGGCCTGAGCTTGATCTAACTTTGCTAGTAAGGTCATGATCTAAGCCCGAGCTTGATCTCACTTAGCTGTCGTTATCACACACTAGGATCAAGCCTCATCTCTCTCTACTCTAGCCTGATCTCTCTCGGCTAGAGCCAGATGTAACTACTACTGTAAGGTGGCTATCTGTGCCACCAAGACTAGTCCCTGTGGTGCTCTAGAAGACTGGCCCTACTCTAGGACTCTAACTCTAGGAACCTGTGTTGGTGCCTATCCTTGACACTGTGGCATTGGTCCATGTACTTGGACGCTACCTTGTTCATCATGTGGGATCCCATCGATTGGGTCCTTCAGGTAATTACTTGCTACAACCTCTCTCCACTCAAGGCCATGCCATATCTCTCTAGGTGGTCTGACACCTGTTGCCCAGGAATCCTCCGGAATAGTAAGAAGTCGGGGTGAAAAACTGGCGTACCAGGTCCAATAATCTAATGTCATACCTAGGTCCCTGACTTGTTATCCTGGGTCCTATGCCTATGGGACCATCTATAAGAAACTCACCCTGGCTTGGGTCACTAGTATGCAAGGTCCCATAGTGTTCTTATCTAAGTCTCGGCGGGTATACCATATTTCAAGCTGTGGAATCCCCTATACTATGCCAAGATGTCACTAGCAGCTGTTAACTCTATACAAATGTATGATGTAGTTGTGACTACCAAGGATAAAGTGCTCTATTGAGCACACAGTGAGCTCTACGACATCCTCTGGCCACTGAATGTGACTGAAGGGTCTCCATATAATGTTTATCTCTAGTAGCTCATTGAACTCTCACCGGTATCTATATAGGCTCCCTAGGTGGCCTCGTACACCACCACCTACTGATACCCATGCCATGAAAGAAGTCTCCTCTAGGTCTCGAATGTGCAAAGTACTCATAGGGCGTGCGATAGTAATGTGGTCCCATGACCAAATCTGTAGCAATGAGGTTGGCCCCATAGTCTTATGACCGTGGTAAGTGATCAAATGTAAATACTAGTACAAGTGCACCAGTATGCATTGCCCCTAGCAATATTGCTCACCGCTAAAAATTCCATGTACTAATGGTAGTAACCCTCTCCAGAAAGATGTCCCCATATTATCAATGAGAAAAAACCCAATGATAAGTGACATGATGTTTATGGGCCCCCGATGTAATGTCGGGTCAGAAATACACTCGTGCAATGCAATAGTCATACCATCATGTGGTATGTCATCTCTATCAAAAAGGTCACTGCAAGATGCTCTAATCTACCGTATAACAGAGGTATACTCAATCAAAGTACCCATGATCGACACACAGTGAATTTACCATAGATCCTCTAGGGTGACAATCATCTCCCCAGTGGGAATTTTGAAACACTGGCTCTCACTATCCCACCGCTCGGCCATTATAGTAAGTGAACCATGGTCCAAGGTGATGGATGGCATTCGAGACACAGGGCCTAGCCCCACCACCTCGAGAAGTATGGCCATAGTACGCCAGTCTCACTGACGCATACTCCCCTCTAACTAAGCAATCAGGGAATGACGCTCCCGTGTCTGCAAAAATGGCGATCATCTCTGCAAAATATCAATCCACTCGTCAGTTACTAACATTTCTTCTAAAAATCTATCTATCATTTTAGGGTTAACCCAAAAGTCCTAAATTTTCTTCTAAGTGTCATCTTTTTGAAAATTTTCCTTTCTATCCTCCACTGGCCTAGGACACCTACACGCCCTTTGGAGCATGTGCACTTCCTTTTGACACGTGCACATGCACGCAATGGTCTTTGGGCACTTACACCATCATTTGGTGCTTGTGTCATCCTTCGTGTCCATGCATGTGTGACCCCCCAGTGTGTCCAACCTTCTTCTAGTATGCCTGCTTCCCTTCTGCTGCATGCACGTGTGTGAACATGTGTGGCATGTGCACGTACACATGTGTGGGTGATGTGTGTGTCTGCACATGCGTGCATATGCTTTGGGACACTTGCGCCCCTAGAAGGACACATGCGCCCTAAACTTTACACCTGTTCCTGCACACATGTGCGCCGACGTAACCCCCTAGCCTTAATTACTAATTTTAGGTCATTAATGAAAAATTTTTACAGGAAAGGTTCAAATACTCACAAAGGGGCCATTTTTGACATGCCGCTTGTACCCTCAGACTGCATCTTCTCACCTCAATCGATCCCGTGTGATCACCATCATCCTCGTCGCTGTCAGAGCCTCACAGTAAAATCTCAATAGTGGTCAATAAAAGTAAATTGGTAACGGTGATTTACCCCCCATCATGTGGGGTATATCAACTTTTTTTTCACTTTCGTGAAGGCCTGGAGGCTCATTTTGACCGCTGTTTTCTCCTCTATTCACTATGGAATAATTATTTTTATTAAATAATTATTTTTCTCTTATTTTTCACTATATTGGGGCATTTTTTGCTATCTAATACCCCTTTCTTCCCCATAGGAAAATTTTATTGCTCCATGGCAATTTTTCTTCTTATTCACACTCTCGTCAATAATTATTTTTCAAAATTAATTATTTTATTAATTTTTCCACTGCACAAGGATATTATTTTTCATTTTTTTCTTCTTTCTTCCACCTAGGGTACTTTATGTTATGCATAGGCCCTTCATTCTATTTCTTCTATTTTCTTCCACTATCCAACGCATTTTGCAAAGTAGAAAACAAAAACAATATATATATATCTCATGTCCAAAATGTAAAAAAAACAGGGAATTTTTTTTCACAAAATCCTAAAAACTAAAAAGAAAAACCTACAAAAATGGTAACCTGCTTATTACAGATGAAAATTTTGTCTTGTGCATATTATTTTCTCCATATCCTACTGGTTTTTTCACATCTTCCCCAATTAATATGAATCACAGATCTGTAGATTCACAACCATTCAAAAATCTAGTTGCTTGCTTTGTTTGTACTCTGGGGCATGTTTTTTTGCCTGGTGTTGTTTCGTTGTGCACAACACTCTTTACTTGGACCCAGTGTCCATTTTCGTTTCCCCTTTAATATATCCTTTCTTGGGGCATCATTTTTTAACCCTTTTCATCAATCACGAACATGTGGATCTCTTCATCTTGATAACAAATTTTTTTTACAACTGTCTTGACCATTGTTGGGTTGGATATGTGCATTCGTACTTGTTTTCCCTGTTAAATGAGCTTGTTTCCTTCTTTTATTGCATTGCATTGTTGTATGTTGCATGGAGTTGGTATTTTCAACAATGGAAAATTGTTCATAGTATGGCTTTTCATGTCATTCTACCTTTTTCGTATGCTTATATTTTTCATAAGGACCGATGACGTAGCTCTTGTGGCAATATGATGACATCAAAATTAATCCAATAAACACTAGCTAGAGGCTAAGCTCTTCTCTCCACTCCCCTATATTTATTTTGCATCACTTTTGTATCACCCCTAATCTTCCATCTTCCCGGAGCATCCTGCCCCTCACCATTCTTCTCTCTATTTCTCATATTTTTTCGATCGTTGATCATCTTCCTTCATCACCCCATTGACACTCGAGGGGGCATCTCTCCCTCCTACTAATTTTTCTTCTATCCCTTCAAAATTTCTTCTATATACTATCTTTGAAGTGGCATCACTTACGCCACCCCAAAGAGGGGAAAATGTGGACACCCATAATTACGCCTGAGAAATTTAAATACTTAAATTGTGCTAATTATCTCGCTTCTAGAAAATTGATGACATATTGTCAAAATACATCTAGCTTCCCCCATATCATCATTAATTAATTACACTATGCTAATTAATTAAGTCACCTATCCAATAAAAACCCTAATTAACAACATTACGTTAGTAAATCACCCCTTCTATTTAGACTAATTAATTATTATTAATTAATTATCCTTCCCTTTAATTGAACCAATAAATCAATATTCAATTGATTTAATCCCCTCATAATAGCCTAAATCGTACTAATATTCCTATAATTAGCTTCTATAAGCTTACATCTACCTATTAGTTAATCACCTTTGATTAATTAAAGCATTCCTCCAACTCCCATGACTTGCCGAGTATAAATTAAACCCTTCTAAAGTAAGGTTACCTTTTATAAAGAAACTTTATCCATTCCTAATATTTTTTTACCTTTATCCCACATGCATAGGGATGAAGTGTTTCCTTTATCCATTGGGCTATATAAGGATACCTCCTTCTACCTTTATACCTACACCTAAACTTCTTGGGAAGACAAAAAAAAATCATATAGCAAATGAGACTAAAAGCTTTATTTTTTTTCTTGAGAGTACACCATTGTTAAGAGCTAAGCTTCCTATTCTTACATTATTTAAGGATCAAACAAGAAATCTTTGATTTCCATTGGAGCTACATAGGTCCATTCATTTTTGTTGGTAATCTAGGAGAGTAGAGATTTTGAATAGCATGCTAGTTTTCATCTTATTTTTCAAAGTTATGATGTTTAGTATAAATCTTGTTTATCTCTTTATCTCGATGGTGCTTAGGATTTGACTTAGCTAGGTTATAGAAATATTTAGGTGGTAGCTCTTGTTTCATCTAATTTAGCTTAAGAAAAGTATACATGCAAACAGTTTGAAAATCCTTATAAGGAGGAGGCTTGGATTTTGGGATGGAGTAATAAGGCAGGATTTATGGTGATTGTTATTAGTGTTTCTATGTTTGGATTACAATTTTTTTTATAATTGGCTCCTTTCCAATCTTCCCCATTTGAGGAAGCATGGAGTTTTCCTCTTATGCTTTTGTGTTGTTTATGTTTTTTGGTAATGGATTTGTGAGTGTTTTTTCATCCTATGTCTTCCCATACTTTTCCAATTTTAAGGCATGAATTCCCTCTTTCCCATGAGATTAGAGGGATGAGATCATTTCCTTTATTGGTGGAAAAGGCATGTAATGATGCTTTTTGGTATTTTGGAAACCGTGCCTCTTTATCTTGTTCTTTGAATACTTTCATATATAGTGGAAGCTTGGCAAATATGTTTATATTTTGGATGATTTTTTATAAAGTTTTGGGAATGTTATTTCACCATTTTAGGGAGGAATTTATGTTTGTATTTCAAACTATATTTTTTTCTTAGTTATGGATATATTTATATGTCACTTCATTCATGAGAAGAAGATTTATAAATTTGTAAATAATAGTTTTTAGACCCATGGAAACGATTGTTTTCACTCCTTTTCCTATAGTGTATTGTAAATTTTATTCTCTCCTTTTGAGATATGTGTCTTTTTGAGATATGAGTAATTTGGAAATGAAGTTTTCTTAAGGTGGTAATAAAGAAGTACATTTGTGTAATTGGATGTCCTCTTGTCAAATTGTAGAGAAATAACTCATATTACTCATGGTACACATACTTATTTAATTGATGTTCCTCACTTTGTGTTCATAATATTTGAAAACAAGAAAAGAATTGTATTTCTTTGAAAATTTTCTTAAATTTCATCTCTATGGTATTGTAAGTTATCCTAAAGTTTAGATTTATTGTTTTGCAAAATACCTTAACGTTAGAATTAAACTTTTGTGTAAATATAAATAAATTTTGGTTTACTATGGGTATATAAAGACACAATATATATATATATATATATATATAAGTAAAGAAATTACTATCTCTCATTTTTTGTAAAAGAAATAAAATAAAATTAGCATATTTCCACTTGTAAGTAAGACAACTAGCTTGCACACATTGTATTAGTTCTGGGATATTTTAGAACAATTAAATCTATCTTATAACTACTTCCATTTTAGAACAATGAAATTCTAGGGTGAGAAGGATTTACACATATTTAAGATTTATTCTTATTATGTACGTCATTATCAATAATTTCTGATTAAGATAAGTAAAATGTAGGATAGTTAAAATTTGTAATTTTTTAAGGGAAATGGATATATATGTTCCTTATGGTGGAAATATTTTGGTTGAAAAAATATTATATGAATCATAAAGCTTTAAGTTATCATTACTCCATGTATTTAAAGATAGAATAAAAGTAGGGAAAATAAATAAATAATAATAGTAAATAAATCTATCAATGTCATATATATATCCTCAAACATGGATGAGTGAAGATCAAAAAATACTAAGCAGAACATGTTTAGCGACCAACCTAAAATCACCTTATGACCAGTCATTTTCCTTGTTAAATACTACCAAATCTAAAGCTTAAAAAAAAAACATTATAATAAATATATATATATATACACACACACACAGAGTCCTACTGTATTGTACAGAAAAAAAAATATATATATGCAGAGGGGCCTAGAATGGCACTAACATTATCTCCATATCACCCTAAGCACGACAATCAAGACCATGAGGCACCTACCCATGTTGTAGCATTACACGCTATGGCATGCCCATTCCCCTAGCACATATTTCTCAAGGTGAACTTTCTTACAAGCCCTGTGACCTGTATTCTTAGTACATGGTACACTCAACGTAGGAGGGGAAATTTATTCTGATGTTCATCTCATCGCATTCTATACATCAGCCTACTAAATTCCCTTAGATCTAGCTTTACAAGCTACAATTGTGAAAATTGCAATAAGGGCATCCTAAAGAAAAATCATTACGCAGGACAAAAATTTCCAGCATAGCGGCGTCATGAAATGTAGTGAATAGGCTCGGTACTAAGTTGACTCTTTGGGTAGCTTCTGGGGTCAGTCTAACCCCACATAAGGTTTTTTTTGGTTTTTTTTTTTTGTTTTTTTTGTGGGGGGTGTTAATTTTTTTTGTTTTGTTTCTGTGGTGTTGTGAGATTTAGATTTGGCCCCGCTCCCCGCCCAACTAACCTCCAACCCACCCCACCCCCCGACCACCGGCCACCCCCGCCCCCCGTGCTGGTCCCCCCTCGGCCCCCGCCGCGCCCCCGCCCCCGCACCTCCCCCCTTGCCCGTCCCCCCGCGCGCGCTCCCGGGGACCCCCCCGCCACACCGGCCCCCCCAGCCACACACCCCGCCCCCACCCCCCCCCTCGCCAGCAACCCCCCCCCACCCGGCCCCGTGGCCGCGCCCCACCCGCCGAATCCTTCCACGCCGTGCCGCGCCCCCCCCCGCCCCCCCCCGCCGCCCCTCACCCCCCCGGCCCCACCCCACCCTGCACCCCTCCAGCACCCCCACCCCCAGCGCACCCCCGCCGGCCCCCCTCCCCCCCCCCCCCCCCCCCACACCCCCCACCCCCCCCGGCCACCTCCAACCCCCCCCCACACCCCCCACCCCCCCCCCGCCCACACCCCCCCCCCCCCGACCACCGAAACGCCCCCCTCCCCCCCCCGCGCCACCCCCCCGCCCCCCACCCCCCCCCCCCCCCCCCTCCCGCCGCCCCCCCCCCCCCCCCCAGCTCCACCCCGCTCGGAGACCCCCCCCCCCCGCCCCCGCCCCCCCCCCACCACCCCCCGGTCCCGCCCGCCACCACACTGGGCGGGGCCCGCCCCCCCCCTCCCCCTCCCCGCCCTCCCCCCCCACCCCCCCAGCCCCCCACCCCATGCCCCCCCCCCCCACACCACCCCCCCCCTCCACCCCCCCCCCCCCCCCCCCCCCCCCACCCACCCCCTCCCTCCACCACCCGCCCCCCCCCCCCCGCCCAACCCCCACCCCCCCAAGCCCCCCTCCCCCCTCACCCACCCCACCCCCCCGCCCCCCCCCCCCCCCACCACACACCCCCCCCCCCCCCTATCACCCCTCTCTAGCTCAGAAAAAAAAATTCCCCAGACCCTTGCTCATAATCTTCAATGGTATTCGACATGGGGAGGAGCAGGTAAAATAAAACATAAAAGAAAAGAATTGTGAAGAAAAGTGTTGTGGTTTTCACACCAGTTGTATAGATAATATATATGATCTAAGCATACATGCAAATAAAAGTGGATATTCTACCAGAATAAATATACAAAACAAGAGATATAAATCAACACCATATTTAACGTGGCTCACCTAGTTTTGGCTACGTCCACCAAGAAACAAGCCAATATATCATCCAAAGCTTTGAAAAGATATACAATTGAATATTTACAATCTTCCAGATATCTCAGATGTACAATACTTTCTTTCTCTCAAGCTTTTGCTTGTTATCCAAGAATTCTCTTTCACACAACTATTCTTAGATCTTGTTTTCTCCCTACTTATAAACCATAGATTTTATGTTTATATAGTAATTTATAAACTTAGGGCACTTATCCATGTAATTAAAATAAATGGATCTACTTTAATGCTAAAAATATATATGATTCTCGAGAGTTAATTAAAACACTCCCGTACAAGTAACCGATATCGGTTCACCTTAACCGATGTTGGTTCCTCCTTGCATGACCGATGTCAGTCCTGGGTGACCGATACAATTTCCCCCTAACTGATGATGCTTACTGTGTTTTCTAGCAATTTTTGCATTACAGGTTAATCTAAAGTAATTGAGCTCCAAAACTCAATAATCTCCCACTTAGAGATTAATTACTGCACCATACATGTAAAATATCATTCTTGGATCCTTCCTTATATTTTTTGTTTCCTCTTCAAATCTCAAACTCAAAGACCAACAAAAGTGGATGTAGCTCAAACTTCTCCTTTTCTAATGGTTTCGTTAGTACATCCACAGGGTTCTCACTTGTATGAATATTTTCCAGATTAAATTTTCCATCCTCTAATAATTTCCATATGAAGGGATACCTAAACTGAATGTGTTTCTTTCTTGAATGAAATGCTGAGTTCTTTGCCAAATGAATGACACTCTGACTATCACTCAACAATTTACAATCATCTTGCTCCTTTCCCAAATCTTCTTTGAACCTACTCATCCATATCATCTCCTTGCTAGTCTGTATAGCTGCAACATACTCTTCATCTATAGTAGACAAAGCCATAACCTTATGCAATATTGAAATCCATATAACTATCGTCCAACCTATTGTGAAAATATATCAAGTAGTGCTCCTCCTACCATCTAGATCTCTAGCCATATCTGAATCAACATAGCCACATAATGAAATAGATGAACCTCCATAGTATAACTCTATGCTTGATGGCCCTTTTAAATACTTGAGTATCCATTGGAATTCTTTCCAATTGTCTTTACCTTGATTGACCATATATCTACTCACAACTCCCACTACCTGTGTAATGTCTGGTCTGGTACTGTCGACACTAAAATTTTCCTCCATAATTTCTATTTCATTAATGTATGTATTAGGAATAGAATGTTGTTAAGTGTAATTAGTAGTAGCGTCCGATAGAAGATAACGGCGCTGCCAGTACGACGCCGCAAATAATGTGGAGTACGGTAACAGTCAAAGTACAATAGGAATGTTGTAAAAAGTAAATATTTGTCGTAAGTGGTCCGGTAATGTTAAAATGTCAAAGTTTGGGTAATTAGAGAAGTAGGGTCTACATGATTAGGAATTAGAATATTATATTAGTAATAAGGACAAGGAGTGAGGTCATAAATATTTTGTGTATTTTATTTGTAAAAATTCTAAAAATGTGGAACCCATGTAAAATGATAAGGTTTATCTTATCTTAAGAGATAAGCTTACATGTACAGATAAGAGTTAAGGTATGGAATATGATTCGTCAGAGTGGATTTCTTATCCTATCTTAGAGATAAGATGGATAAGCCTGTAAGTTCTATAAATAGAGAGGCTACCCCCCTCATTTAGCATAGAAAGAAGTAGTGAGAAATATTGTAGGAAGTGTGCGAAGGAAGCCATCAGTTAAAGGTGTGTTGAAGAAGCCATCAAGAGGTGTAATTGTAAAGTTTCTCCCATAGTCTTGTTGAAGTATCTCATGGGTGAGATTGTAACAGTTTCATGTGAATATTATAATTTATTTTGATATTTCAGATTTGTCGTCATTCTGTCTTATCATAGTCAATGGTATTCTTGTGTTCGGTTGTTGTTTTGTTTCCAGATTACATCCACCAAACTAAAGGCTGTGCATTAGCAAATAATCATAGCACGAGGAGTTCCCGGTGAAGAATTATCATAGTGCCGGATTGCTGATGACATTTTGGTTCCGTTGCCGGGACCATTCCTCGTTGGTGGATTTTCTGGAGAGATATTCCCAATTAGTCAAAAATCAATTAGAGGGTAACCTTGTTTTTACTGTGCATAGTAGTTACCATGGTAAACTCATTTTACCGTGAATAGTAGTTACCATGACAAAGTCATTTTTGCTGGAATAGTATTTATCACAGTAAAGTCACTTTTTACCGTGAATAATATTTACCGCAGTAACTTCACTTTTTACCGTGAATAGTATTTACCGCAGTAATTTCACTTTTTACCGTGAATAGTGTTTACCACAGTAAAGTCAGTTTTTACCGCAGTAAGTCAAGTTTTACCATAGTTACCATGGTCATTTCTAATTTACTGTAGAAAGGTGTAAAGTCACTTTCTAGTATAGTGATTCCAATTATTTGTGCACATAAGTCTTGTTAATTGTACTTGTGGGTTGGTATTTCACGGTGGTTACTTTTGAAAATGGGAAAGATTCCTGTTTTTTCAGCTCAATCTAATGAAGATGCTTCTTCTTTCATTCAAGAGTTTAAACGATCTTGTATTTGTAATGGCCTTATAAGAAGGGAGCAATGGACTGAATTTTTTCCTACCTTTTTGGATGGTTCAGCACTTAGGTGGTTTGAAACACTAGGTGATAATGTGAAAAATTCATGGGATTTATTAACTGAAAGTTTTCTTGAAGAATTTGGTGAACAACAGAAATATGCAGATCTCATGATCGAGATCACAAAGCTATCCCAAGGAGAGAAGGAGAAGATAAGGGATTATCATGCTCGTGTTCTAGAGCTAAGGAGGAAGCTCGATGCCCAGATCCGGAAGGAAGGACTAGCGGATGGGTTGATGAATGGCGTGGATAATCTCCTCTGTAAGCACTTCATTCTTGGGATGAAGTCGGAGATCAGACAACGAGTGAAGTATGACCGCCCAGCCACCATTGAACAAGCAAAGGAGATTGCAAGAAGGCAAGAAGAAAGCATGGAAGAGGAGCCCAAAGAAATTGTTGCTAAAGTAGAGCCTACACCAGCACCTTTGGTCCTGAATCCACAACCACTCCCGGTGAGCACAAATATTTCTCCTAATACATCTACTGAGTATGAAGATCTGCTCAAAAAGATGGGTCAGTTAACTATTAATCTTCTTCAAGGAAAGGAATTTAGTTCTCAGGGAGGAGATAGAGGTCCAAAAAGAAATATTTCTGAAGTTGTTTGTTATGGTTGTTATAAAAAGGGTCATTATAAGTATAATTGTCCAGATAGAGCTTCTACATCTGGTAAGGGAGATAATGATAAAGGAAAAGCACCTGTGAATTCTTTTGATGTAGTAGATAAGAGCAGAAATAATGAAGTAGATGTGTTTGTAACAAAAAGAAAGAAAGAAAAAGATAATCAAGATGGAAATGATCCTAAGAAGATGAAAGAAGAAACTAGTAAGAAACATAGGAGAAGAAAGTTGGGTGTGCAGGATTTTCTGATTTCACAGGGGCAAGGACCATACTCCATCTTGGAAGATCTGTCCAAAAGGCCTGCAAATATTACATATGGTCAACTCTTGGCTATGTCTTCTGAGAAGAGGCGGGAGTTGCGAGGTGGACTCAATGCTCGAAGAAGGAAGGAGGTTGAGGTCCCTGTTTTGGAGGCAGAGGCAGATCCCTATGCTCCACAAGCTGAGGTATTATGTAATGGTATTTCAATTCATGATGTCTTAGTTGATGGAGGTGCTGCAGTTAATGTAATGACCGAGTCTGTAATGAATATGTTGGGTTTAAAAATTGATCGCCCTTCAACACTTATGTTAAGGTCATTAAATAAGGGAAAAACTAAACCAGAAGGTGTAATTTCAAATGTGGCAATATCTGTTATGGGTGTGGTATGTGTGGTAGACTTTCAGGTGATGAAAAATGGTACTGTTGCGTACCCAATGCTGCTGGGGAGACCATGGCTAAGGAGAGTTCATGCAAGAAACTACTGGAATGAAGGTTTCATGACACTTGGACGTGGTAGAGAGAGGGTGAAGATAAACGTGATCCCTCGACATCATAAAGCAGAACCTGTGGATTCAAGTGATGAAACTGATGATTGGACATCCTCTGATTACTCTAGCACCAGTGAAGTGGACACTGAAGATGAAGAAAGTGAGGTTGATGTTTCAGTCATGGATATTCTTCCAGTCACACCAACCCAGGACCCCATAAAATTATCTGAAGAAGAAGTTGATGATCGTCTCCAACAAATAAAGATTGGTGATGCTGTGATAGAGAGTGAGAAGGAATCCTACCTCCAGCTCTTTCGAAGGTACATACACCTATTCACTTTTGATTACAAGGAACTCCGCCAAGTAAGTTGGGTAGAACATTGTATTGAGCTGGTAGATGGTGCTAAGCCCATAAAGCAAATGCCATATAGAATGAATCCTAATTTTTCCAAGACTGTAAAAGAAGAAATAGATAAGTTGCTTGATGCAGGATTCATATTTGCTGTGGAGAATTCAGAATGGGTTTCTCCCATTGTGATCTCAATAAAAAAGAATGGGAAGCTACGCATTTGTGTTGATTACAGGAAGCTTAATAAGGCAACAAAGAAGGATCATTACCCTCTTCCATTTTCAGATCAGATCTTGGACGAAGTAGCTGGCCAGGAGTGCTATAGTTTTGCTGATGGATATAGCGGCTACAACCAAGTTCGTATAGCAGAGAAAGATCAGCTAAAGACCACGTTCACCACTCCTTGGGGAACGTTTGCTTATAGAGTTATGCCTTTTGGGTTGTGTAATGCTCCAGCAACATTCCAGCGTTTAATGAATAGGGTGTTCGAACCCTACATTGGGACCTTCATCAGAGTATTTCTGGATGATTTTTGCATCTATGGGAGCAAGTTGGACCACCTGCACCAGATGGAGACAGCATTTCAAAGGTTAGATGAAGCACAAGCCTCACTAAACCCTACAAAGTGTGTCTTTGGATGTTCTAAAGGCGTCTTGTTAGGGCATGTTGTATCCAGAGATGGTATTGGTACTGATCCTGATAAAGTTTCAAAAATCAAAGATTTACCATTTCCTATGAATAGAAGTAAGTTGAGATCATTTTTAGGCCATGTGGGTTACTATAGAAGGTTCATCAAGAATTTCTCAAAGATTGCACAGCCACTAACCCAGTTCTTGAAGAAGGATGTTACTTATGAACCAGGAAATAAGGCGCATGAAGCTTTTGAACAACTGAAGGAAGCCCTGGTGTCTTCACCTGTTTTGAAGAATCCAGAATGGAGCAAGCCATTCATTGTGTACACTGATGCCTCAGATGCAGCACTAGGAAGTACTTTGAGCCAAAAGGATGAAAATGGGAATGAACATCCAATTTACTTTGGGAGCAGACAAATGAGCAGTGCTGAGGTAAACTATACTGTAACTGAAAAAGAGGCTCTTGCTATCATTTTTGCTGTAAAGAAGTTTAGAAATTACTTGCTAGGGCAGAAATTTATAGTTGTAACAGATCATCAGGCTCTGAAATATATTGTCAATAAGCCTAACCCATCAGGGAGGATAGCAAGATGGATAATTTTGCTACAAGAATTTGAATTTGATATTATAGATAGGCCAGGAAAGAAGCATGTCAATGCAGATGCACTCTCTCGAGCCTATGATGGTTTAGGATCATCTTGTGATGATGATGATTTTCCCGATGCAGCATTGTTCTCCCTTGACACAATCCCTAGTGAATACATAGATATTTGGAATTATCTGAATGAATTCAAGTTTCCTGATGGTGCCAATGCAAAGACTAAGAGAAAGATTACTCAAGCCAGTCGTCCATATTCTATTCTGCATGGAGCATTATTTCGAATAGGACCTGATGGACAGTACAAGAGGGCAGTTGGACGTGATCAAGGAAAGGAGCTGCTAGAAGAATTCCACAATGGTACATGTGGAGGGCACTTCTCTGGACAACTTACAGCAAGAAGGATCTTGGATGCAGGTTATCACTGGCCCACTCTTTTTAAAGATTGTTATAATTATTGTAAGACATGTGATATTTGTCAAACACATGGTAACCGTAAGACTTCATCAGCTCCATTATGTCCTATTCTTCCCCTTGGTCCCTTTGAAAAATGGGGAATAGACATTGTAGGTCCACTTCCAACTACATCACGTCAAAATAAGTATATTGTAGTTGCCACAGATTATTTAACCAAGTGGGTTGAAGCTAGGCCATTGAAAGCAGCTTCCATGGATGAAGTGGCAAGGTTCATATATGAACGCATTGTCACCAGATTTGGTTGTCCATTAGAAATTGTAACAGATCAAGGAAGCCACTTCATTAATGAGGTGGTAGAAGCCCTAGTCAATAAGTTTTCTATCAAGCACAGGAAGGCAACAACATACAAGCCAAGCACAAATGGACAGGTGGAACGAACAAATTTTGTGCTGTGTCAAATTCTAGCAAAAGATGCAGCCTTGCAGGTACATAAATGGGATAAAAGGATTCATGCAGCATTGTGGGCATATAGGGCAACATCAAAGTCAGCAACAGGATACTCCCCATTTCAGTTGGCCTATGGCATTGATCCAGTTCTTCCTATTGAGTTTGATATTCCCACTGTGAGAGTTATGAAAAATGAAAGGATGGATGAAAGTGATTCAGTAAAAGAAAGGTTGGTACATCTTCATTTGCTAGAGGAAATGAGGGAAATAGCAAAGGATACAAGCCATAAGAAGAAAATGAAGCAGAAGGAATACTTTGATCAAAAGATCCTTTGGTCTCCATTTCAGGTGAATGACTTGGTTCTAGTATATGATTCCAGATACAAAAAAAGAAGACAGAGGAAATTTCTTCCAAAATGGATGGGGCCCTACAAAATAGCAGCTGTGCATGAAAATGGTACGTACCGACTGGAGGAATTGGATGGCACTCCCATTACGAAATGGGTCAACCACGACAAGTTGAAGATTTTCCACGCACCAGAAGAGTCTACTCCGAGGACGGAGTAGAAGCTAGGAAGGGGGAAGATGTCGACACTAAAATTTTCCTCCATAATTTCTATTTCATTAATGTATGTATTAGGAATAGAATGTTGTTAAGTGTAATTAGTAGTAGCGTCCGATAGAAGATAACGGCGCTGCCAGTACGACGCCGCAAATAATGTGGAGTACGGTAACAGTCAAAGTACAATAGGAATGTTGTAAAAAGTAAATATTTGTCGTAAGTGGTCCGGTAATGTTAAAATGTCAAAGTTTGGGTAATTAGAGAAGTAGGGTCTACATGATTAGGAATTAGAATATTATATTAGTAATAAGGACAAGGAGTGAGGTCATAAATATTTTGTGTATTTTATTTGTAAAAATTCTAAAAATGTGGAACCCATGTAAAATGATAAGGTTTATCTTATCTTAAGAGATAAGCTTACATGTACAGATAAGAGTTAAGGTATGGAATATGATTCGTCAGAGTGGATTTCTTATCCTATCTTAGAGATAAGATGGATAAGCCTGTAAGTTCTATAAATAGAGAGGCTACCCCCCTCATTTAGCATAGAAAGAAGTAGTGAGAAATATTGTAGGAAGTGTGCGAAGGAAGCCATCAGTTAAAGGTGTGTTGAAGAAGCCATCAAGAGGTGTAATTGTAAAGTTTCTCCCATAGTCTTGTTGAAGTATCTCATGGGTGAGATTGTAACAGTTTCATGTGAATATTATAATTTATTTTGATATTTCAGATTTGTCGTCATTTTGTCTTATCATAGTCAATGGTATTCTTGTGTTCGGTTGTTGTTTTGTTTCCAGATTACATCCACCAAACTAAAGGCTGTGCATTAGCAAATAATCATAGCACGAGGAGTTCCCGGTGAAGAATTATCATAGTGCCGGATTGCTGATGACAGTCAACGTCCTGCATACTAGATCCTGTAATAAGCATATCATCCACATACAATAAAAAAATAATATAGCTCTCATTTTCAAGATTCTTGAAATAAACACAATGGTCAGATTCACATCTCAAGTAACCATGATCATGCATAAAATTATCAAACCTCATGTATTATTTCCTTGGAGCTTACTTTAGTCCATATAGGCTCTTTTTCAACTTGCACAATAATTTCTCCTTACCCTTGACTTCATACCTAAGCAGCTGTTGCATATAAATATCTTGATCCAAATGAACATGAAGGAAATCCATCTTCACATATAGTTTCTCTAAATGCAAATCTTCTACTGCAAGTAAACTCAATACATTACGAATAGAAGTCATCTTTACTAAAGGAGAAAATATTTTACCAAAGTCAATAGGTTCCTTCCGTGCAAATCCCTTTACTACAAGCCTTTCCTTGTACCTTTTTTGTCCACCCTCTTCTTCCTTAATCCTGTAAACCCATTTGTTCTAAAATGTCCTCTTACTTTTTGACAACTTAACCGAATCCCATGTTTGGTTCTGTTCCAAGGAGTCCATCTCCTCATCCATGCCATGCTCCCACTAGACATGGGTCTTATATTATATTGCTTTTTCAAAACTTTCTGCTTCACCATTATCAGTAAATAATAAATAAAATAGAGAAGTTATAAATTTTTCTGGAGGTTTACTTACCCTTTGTTACCTTCTCATAAAATTTTGGCATACCGAAGGCACATTCGGGACCTCACGGACATTTGTATCCAAATATTTTAGTGACTGACACTGGTCACCTATAACCGACATCAATTCTACTAACCAATTCCGGTTTGTCTCTTCTGTAACCGATACCAGTTCTACTGACCGATGTCAGTCAAGGGTAAACCGAAACTGGTTAATGTGTAACCTTATCGGTATTACTTCTAAATCCAAGAGTTAATTGTCATACAAAAAATTCTCAACTGGTTCATCTTTGGGTACCAAAAATTGATCTTTGTACATTCTCTTTTCATTCCATTCAACCTCACGAATCCTAATAATTTGAGAATTCTCTAAATCCCAAAAATGGAATCTGAATCACTAGATCCATAAGTAATGAAAGTGCATCTCTTGGATTTTACATCGAACTTTTTCCTATTTTCCTTATCAACATGCATAGAAGCTTCTGAACCAAAAAATTTAAGATAAGAAAGATCTACCTCTTTTCCGGTCCAAGCTTCCGCTAGTATTCCTCCATCTATTGAACTTGAAGGCCCACAATTAATCAAATAAACCATTTTATCAACTAGTTCTGCAAAAAAATGCAAGGGCAATCCATAATGTATCCTTAAATACGTCTAGAACGTTCCATGATTATCTTGTTCATTCTTTCTGCTAAACCATTTTCTTGTGGTGTTCTTGGAACCATTTTTTTTTCTATGTATCTTGTTCACTAGACAATAATCATTAAAATATTTGCTACGGTATTCACCACCATTGTTAGATCTAAGAAAATTTAACTTTGAATTTGATTCATTCTCAACAAGGGCTTTCCATATTTAAGAGTCTCAAAAACATCAGATTTATGTTTTAATACAATAAACCCATACCTTTCTTTTAGCATCATCAATGAAAGTAACATAATACTTTCATCCTTCATGAGAAGCTACCTAAGCTGGTCCCCACACATCTGAGTGTACAAGCTCCAACTTATCCTCCTTAATTTCCCCAACATTGAGAAATCTCACTCTCTTTTGATTTCCAAAGACACAATGCTCACATAAATCAAGATATAAATCTTTCAAATATGATAACTTACCCTTATCCTTTAAGATATGCATTCCTTTTTTACTCATATGTCCTAACCGATTATGCCACATGCATGCATTTGAATATGAAGTAGATAATACAAAAAGAAATTAGTAACACATGTAGATAAATATAATGTTCCTACCTTCTTACCTATTACCACAATAAAAGCACCCTTGGTGACTTTCCAAGAGTCTCCTATAAAAGTAACATGCAATAAGATTCACCTAGTTTCCCTACATAAATAAGATTCCTCCTGAGGCTTGGCACATGCCTCACATTTTTCAATACCCATGTATTTCCATTCAGCAATTTTAGATGAACTTCCCCTTTACCAGTAATATTGTAAGGTTCATCATCACCCAAATAAACATGCCCATAATTTCCCTGCACATAATTTCTGAAATAACCCTTATTAGGGGTTGCATGGAAAGAATCTCCTGAATCTAAAACCCATGATTAAAGTCTATTATCTAAAGAAATAATAAGAGAATATTGCATTACCTCTAATGCAACAAATATTTTTTTCTTTACCTTTGTCTGGTTCTTGGTTCTCTTTGCCATTTGACAAAAATATTTCTTTGCATATCCTTTCTTTCCACATTTCTAACAAGTAATTACCTTACTTCTTGATTTAGATCTGCTATCCCTTGACTTTTATTTCCCATTATTATTACTCTTGGATCTCTCCTTCTTCTTGACCCTAATTTCTACATTCATTGCATTCCTAGATAATGATTCCTCTGTACTCTTCCTACAAATTTCTTCATTCAAGATTATACTAACCACATCAGCAAAATTAAAAATATTATTAGCAGATGTTGTATTACTAATATGCCATTACCAAGTTATCCCAACTATCAGGTAAGGAAGATAAGAATAAAAGTTATTTTAATTCATCATCAAATGGTATAACAACTGATTTTAACTGATTTACAATAGATCAAAAATCATTAAAATGAATAGATGCAGATCCACCTTCATGCATCTTAGAACTAAATAGTTTCTTCATCAAGTAAACTTTATTTGAAGCACTAGGTTTTTCATATAAAGCAGAAAGAGATTTCATTAACTCTATAGTAGAAGTTGATTCTGTAATATTGGAAGCCACGGATGCTTCTAGGATCAGTATTATAGATCCCAAATCCTTTCTATCAAGAATCTTCCATTCTTCATTAGTCATCTTCATAGGTCTAGACTTATCATCCAATGGTAAATACAAATCTCTTTGATACATATAATCCAAAATCTACATCTTCCATAATTGATCATTTTGGACGTCAAACTTCTCTACCTTGTATATTTTTTCTTCTTCCATTACTGTAGCTCCCACTCAATTAGAAAATCCTCTATGAGTAAATATTTCAACACAAAAAACCCTCAAACAAAGATCTGATACAAGTTTTTGGCATTAGCACACCGGTTGTATAGCTAATATATATAATATCTAAGCATACATGTAAATAAAAGTGGATATTCTACGAGAAGAAATATACAAAACAAGAGATATAAATGAACATGAGATTTAATGTGGTTCACCCAGTGTGGGCTACGTCCACCAAGAAAAAATCCAATATAATATCCAAATTTGTGTGATAGAGAATTCTTGGAGAAGAAGCAAAATCTTGAGAGAAAGAAAGTATTGAGCTCCAAAAATCAACAATAAGTTATCCAAAAAGGAGATAAATAAAAATAGGGCTTGATAAATCAAGGGTGTAAAATCAATTCATCCAATGGATATTATTATCTTGGAGCTTGACAATCACTTTTGAACTTTATTATTTTTAGCTATCTTTTCATTTTTATGGGTGAATTTTATCATATACCGAGTAATTCGGTTAATCCCTTTCCTTTACACTTTCTGGACAAAGAAACACATTACATTACATTTAGGATTTTAATAGGCCACATAGTTGTACTTGATATTCTATTTAATCTAACCTTGGTATCTTAGGGGAAGATAACCTAATAGAGGTGCTTGATTTTAAAACATGTCTCTGTAATATTTGTTAAAATTATATATATATATATATATATATATGTATATATGTATGTATGTATGTATGTATGTATGTATGTATGTCTGTCTGTGTGTGTATGTATGTATATTAAAAATAACAACTCAAAGGAAAATTAATTTTGGGTTAAACATTTATGGATAGTGAAGGTCCTCCTATATGGTATTAATAGTTTCACACCCTGGGAAGGAGTGGATGTTCCCCCTTTGTGAGCATGGTTAATTACAAAATTTTATAGCGATATTCCTCTTTTTATGTTAAATATGACTTCGATAGCCGATGTTTTTAAAAAATTGATGATATGGGTAAAAATAACACATAGGGCTTGGTCTATCTCGTTGAAAGGAAATGATCACCTTATTTTGATCATAAAAATGTTTAATTCCCCCTGGCCAACATGAGTAACCATGGGGGAAAACGTATCAAACTATACCAAGTTATCCCATATCGAACACACCTTGGGATGTGATCACAATAATACCAAAGTCCAAGTTTCATTTTTAATCTAAAAATAAGGGTATTAGAGTCATAATGGTTTAACTATGTTTTTTTCTCTATTGAAATTTTTAAAAAAAAAATCTCACAAATTTTAGCCATGCATTTGTTCTTTTAGCTTGGTTTTTATTGGTTTAATTTTGGGGGAATTACAGAACACCTTGCCTGAAACTAGCTCAAAATGAGTACTCTAAAAATAAGAGATTTTTTTTTTCATCACATCTTCAACATTTTTCTTCTCAAGATCATTTTCAAGCACCAAAACTTTTGCAATTAGTTTATCTTCTTTTTTAATTGCTATAATAAGACTTTCTTTCTTAAAGAAAGAGATTCGACACTATTTCACTCTTTCCATTCAATAAATCTAACCCTAAGAGACAATGAAATAATAAAACCAAACCATAAAATGGGTAACATTTAGATTCCCATCCCTTATCTAACCTAATGCACTTCTTAATAAAAATTGTTCCCGCATGTGAAAAATGGAAAATGAGTCTATATTATAAGGTTAATACCCTTGATATGTAATAAAAATTTTCATTGAAAGAGACCAGCAAAAGTTGTGCTTTTCCTTAGGCCATTTAGTAGTTAAGAATTTAAGGACTAACCTTAAAACATATTAGAATTACAAATATCTAAAATTCTAATGACCTTGATTTTCTTGTTGGTTGAAATAGACTAGAAAAAGTTATGCTCTTCTTGATTCCATTCAATAGTCTATAATTCATGATTTATATTTTTAATAAGCCTAAGCATTGAGTTAAGAAACTAAATTTGAATGAAGATAGTCCTCTTGTTATTATACATTGGAAAAATATATAAGTAATTCATGCACAACAATATTTTGATGCAAAACATTTCAAGTATATCATAATTGATTCAATAAGTAATTGAAGACACAAAATACTCCTTTATAATTGAATAAGCATCTGTAAAATAATTTAACAAAACATCAAAGATGAAAAACCTATTTTTCTGTGTAGTTAGAATATAATTGGTTTGATAAGTGAATGAAAATTATTGCACTCACCTTCAACAAAGATGTTTAAATATAAATGATTTTAATTTTTTTTTGTATCAGACATTGTTTATATATGTCATGGTCTAAATAGTTTTGGTACGAGTATAGGTACAATACAATAAAATGAATTTTGTTTAAAACCTCAGTTATGGTAGGTTGTGGTTACCTTTTTTCAATATATTTTAAAAATGTAATTAATATAAATACATATAATAATATAAAATAAAACATTAAACAACAAACTATAAAATATTAGAATCCAACAACAAACTTATTATGAACTAGAAGCCATCTAAAGTAAGATTTCTTTGATTGAATACAAGAAGACCGGAAACCATTAAATATATGATTCCATCTACTAATGGGATAAAAAATCATTCCACTTATTGATATTTAGCCCAGAAAAAGGTTAGGGGAGAAGCTAATCTTTTCATAAAGTTAATTGGATGTAACCTCTTTGAGATGGGGACCTTTGAGCTACCTCATACTATCAAAAAATGCATTATAATCCTTCATAATTAGTCCATTAGAGGAAGATGTGAAAGGCATTTATGAGAATTGTATGCATTTTAAACTAATATTAAGGAAGATTATATAGATATTTAAGATATTTTGATTCCATCAACTTCTCAAATTTATGCAAGTAATGAAATGTTTTAATTCCTTTCCTCGAATGAGAGGCTGACATACTAGCCTCTTGTCAAAACAAGGATGTTTTTTATTATATTTTAGTTCAATGAAATCGATCTGTAGGCTTGGCACATAGTGTCAAAGGAAGAGAAGATAGGATTCCCAACCACAAAGTGTTTCACTTGTTCCCATGACTTCCAAATTGATTGAGTAATAGAGGACTCATGAGGAAAAAACAAGAAATCCCCAAAACAATAAGTTAAGAAAATGAAATACATTTTGTCTCTCTTAACCCTTCATAACCTATTGGAAATAGTGAATCTCACAAGAACTTTACAAGGTTCAATTAACGTCAAAGACCTCAATTTTTATAATTTTATTACACTTAAGAAAACCATTTGGGTATGTACCCACCTGCCTTGGGAACATCACAGGTACACATTATTGTACCTCGGCCCTACCCAAGGCTTACAGGTGTGGATATATACTGATGAATGAATATATGATTTTTATATTGTGTAATATGCGTATGAACAGAGGTTTTAGTAAAAAAGATAAAATGATGCAAAAAATTCAATTGACATTACAACAAAATAATGAATGGAATATATAACAAGCCTATATGGCCATATCTTCTCTTCCTTTTTATGAGGAGGTAATTGAGGAGAAGAAATATAGATAGGATATCTCTCTCAATGTGTATTATTCAAAAAACACATACATTATTTATAGTAGAGGAGAAGTAACAATACTCTCCACAATGAACGAAGAGATTACAAACTAGGAGAGAATAATGGAATAAATAATAAAAACTAGTCTAATAATAATATAATATTTACAATATGCTAACATTCCCCCCTTATTACATTATTATTGCAAATGTGACTCCTGAAAAGTTTAAATTTCACTTTTCCAAGATATTTTGTGAGAATGTCAGTGACTTGTGCTTTTGTAGGATAGTACTAGAGCTGAATGTGATGGTTCAAGATGCACTCTACAATGAAATGACAATCAATCTCAGTATGCTTTGTTCGTTCATCAAAAACTAGATTCTTCACGAGCTTTAACACACTCTGATTATTGTAATAAAGAATAGGTGACTATTTTTCACCCAATTTCCAGCTCATCCAAAATGCGACATAACCATATTGTTTCGGACACAGCCTCCTCATGTGGCGCGATATTTTTGCCTATATGGATGAGATAGAAACAACATTCTTCTTCTTTCTTATTGATGAGATAGGTTCATATATGAGATGAAATATGTATCCTTTGGTTGACTTTCTGTCATCAACAGATCCGGCATGGTCCGATTCAATGTATCCCTATAAGAAGAATTGATCATTCTTCTTATATTCCAGATGACAATCAGTTGTTCCATTGACATATCTCAATACATGCTTTGTTGCAGCCCAGTGACATTTCTTTGGCTCTTGCATGAACATGGAAAGATAGCTGACAATATAACATAAGTACGGTTTGGTATATGTCAAGTAGATGATCCATTCAAAAAATTGCTTGTATAGAGTAGCATCTACTTGAGGTGAATCCTAGAATCGATAAAGTTACATGCCTTTTTCCAAGGGAGTGGATATAGGTTTAGAGTTGGACATATTACACATTTCCAGGAATGTCTTGGCGTATTTTATCTAGGAGACAAAAATGTGATGCTCCTTTTTCCCATATCTCCAAGCCAAGATAGTAATGTAGTAGCCCTAAATTTGTCATGTTGAAGGTTCTTTTGAGATCATTCTTCACAATATCAACCTGATCTTTTGAACTTCCAATGATCAAAACATCTACATACACAACAAGAATGATAATTTCTTTGCCTACCTTCTTTATATAGAAATTGAAATCTGAGGGGCTACAAGTGAACCCATGTTGGAGAAGGTGATCATCGATCTTGATATACCATGCCCTTAGATCTTGTTTTAGTCCATATAATGATTTGATAAGAGGACATACCTTGTTTTAGTACACTTCTTCTTTGAGATCACCATTTAGGAAGTTACTCTTGACATCCATCTGTTGAAGTCTCCATCCTTTCTTTACTGCAAGTGTGCCAAACTACTATGATGGTCTTGATATTTTCAGCGGGTGCAAATATTTCTTCATAGTCAATGCCCTCTTTTTTAGCATGTCCTTTTGCTACAATATTTATGTTTTTTGATGGTTCCATCTACCGTATATTTTTTCTTGAAAACCCATTTCCATGTTATGGGTTTCTTTCTTGTAGGCAGATCAACAAGTTCCCATGTCTAATTTTTATTGAGTGAGTCAATTTCTATATCCATGGATTCCTTCCACTGAGGTTGATTGAGTGCTTCATGAACATTATCAGGCTCGGAGCTATTAATCAGTGAACTCATGAGTGTAAATTTTACCTCATTTATTTTTTGACTGTAGATGATTTATCTGAGAGTTATTGCGAATGTGAGTCCTTGATGGTGCTTTGTACCCACTTCAGACGAGAACATGGATGCTTTTGAGAATAATTGTGTCATTTGTGTGTGGATTGATGTGGAGTCATATTCTCCATTTCTCCAAGGTCAAAAAATAACTCTCCTGACAACATTTTGTTTCCTTTCATGTAGTCTCCTCTATCTCATCATCTGATTCAGAGACTAGTCGGTGAGAGGTGGTTGGTAATTTTTCTTCTATTGTCAATACAGAGTTAAAGGATGACTTGTCACAAATCATGTCTCGAATTTAATAGATTTTCTTCATCTCTGGATCCATGAGATGGTATGCCTTTGAGGTAGTGCTATAGCCAAGTAGGATGCATGGGAGCATCTTTGGCTCAACCTTATTTCTCTTCTAAGCTGGGACATGCATGTATGTTGTGCAACCAAATACTTGTAAATAATAAATTGATGGCTTTCTACCACTCCATACCTCTTCTGGCATTTTATTTTGTAGAATATTTGTTGGTGCTCTGTTGAGAAGATGTTCAGCTATCTATACTGCTTCATCCCAATAGCGTTCTTCTAGATTTGCTACTGTTAGCATGTAGTGATCCATCTCGATCACTATTTTATTGCATCACTCAACAATGCCATTTTGTTGGGGCATGTAGGGAGAATTGAAATTATGCTTAATTCCTTGTTGGTTCAAGAAGGCCAAGAGATTATTTTATGTGAATTCCCCCCCTCAATCTGAGTGAAGTAGAAAAAGTGGTTGTCTGGTCTCTTTCATAACACAATGATAGAAATTATGGAAAGAGAGCCTCACTTTTTTTTGAGGAAAAACGCCCACATCTTGCGAGAGTGGTCATCCACGAACAGTTGGAAGTACTTGTATCCTGAAAATTAAGTAGGAATCAGGCCATTCATATCATTATGAACTACATCCAGATGCTTCTTTGCATGAAAGGTGCTCACCTTAAACGGATCCCTATGTTTTTTTCCTACAAGAAAGCCAGGGAAAATAGGCATGGAAGTGGAAAATTTGGGTAGTCCATAGACCAGTGATTTTGAACTCATTTGATGCAATGAACTAGCCAATAAGTGACCATATCTAAAATGTAAGAGGGCTGTAGATTCTATTGTTAAGGTAGATAAAGATATTGTAGAATATGAAACAATATCTAAAGCAAATAACTTATCTTTCGTAAATTCTCTAGCAATAACTATACCTTGTCTGGATATCAAGCATGATTTAATTCCATTTTGGACAAGAAATTATACCTTTAGGTGATGATTCAAGAGTTGATTCACTCACAAGAGGTTGTTAGTCAAACTAGAAACATATAGTATCTTTGTAAGTGTACATTTTTGTGGTCCTAGAGGAATGGTGACTTTTCCTATTCCTTCTGCAACATACTCTTTATCATCTACCATCCGAACTCGATCTCCAGTGGGTTGTTCGTTTAGTGAATCAAAGAGTTCCTTATCACCTAACATATGCTTACTTGAACTAGAGTCTATCAACCATACTTTATTTGTGGGCTGATAATTTTTAGAGACTAGTACAAATTTCATATCACAATGGGCTCCTTTTGATGTCTCCTCATCATATTAATCATCCTGTTGGTCTGTGAGATGTCCCTTCTTCTTTCTTTGATGAGGACGTCACTTGGATTTTTGAAAATCTTTGCACACGGATATGCTTGTTTGAATCTGAGACCCTTGTTTCAATCTATTGTACTAGCAATGATCTTAGTTTCATGAGTGTTGGTTCTACAAATGTGACACGACCTCTCTGATTTTTTATCTTTTTGTTGTTGATTTTGTTGTACTTGAGTTATATTTTCTAGGGGACCCTTCCGATTGTTCTAGCCATGGTATGGCTTTGAGAAAAAGGCTTTATCCTGAGTCTCCTCTTGGGCTAAATTGATGGCCTCTTCATGCTGCAGGAAATTCATGAGTTCTTTGAATGCCACTGTTTGTTTAGATACAAACTTCCTCAATCTCAGTTAAGAAAGTATAAAATTCTCATAAATTCTTTCAGCCATCTCCATTCTCTACCCCATAGGAGGGAAGTTATGGAGGATGGGAATGTGTTTTTTTGGATACTATGAGGTGGCTCAAATAGTCCCCTCTTCAAGAGGCTACCTCCAAAGAAATATATTAAAATATTGCAATGCCCCATTCTCCCAAACCTTTCGCCGCAGCCCTTATCAATAATTTTAATGTTTGTGAGCCAATTAGATAAAGGAATCAAAGATTTAATTGTTCTTGGTCTCATCATATTCAGTCAAATAAATGTTTTTATTTCTTTAAATGGATTCTGAGCTATAATAAGCTTTTTGTTGGATTCTAATATTTTATAGGGTTGTTGACACTATAAGTGTTCTTGGGCTTGCGATTATTGTTTTCTTTAAATGTATATATCTATATTTATTTATTTTTACTTTGTAGAATATATATTACATGAAATTACTTACAATGTATCGTACCTGATGTTTATTGAAAAAATCAATTCACGCATATTAAAAATACCCATACCCAGATAACAAAAACAATTGTAGCTTTTAACATTAAGATGCCAGTTAAACATCGTATGGTTGAGTGAAAGTGTTTTCTTGCCACCTGTAGATCACATATGAATATAGGTTTATTACTATTTACAAATAAACTTAATTTTTATTTCAATCCTATAAATATTGTTACTTATGTTCTTCTCTCAAATGCCAACCATACTATCTACGCAAAAGTGGGTAGGTGGGGTGAGGGTCAAATAACATTTAGGATATTGACAAAAGATAGAGGAATTAAAAAAATCCATGGATGTAGTTGTGTTGAAGTCCAAATAATTCTACATGATTTTTTGTAGGAGACAGATCACATCCACAAACATAGATGGTCTCTGATTACCATTTTTTAATTAAGGAAATGAGCTATGAAACTTAGAAAAAGAACATACTTATATGGATGTAATAAACCTAGCTATAAAATCTAAAGGAAACATAGTCATAGTTGTAGATAAATATATTTCCCCACTTGTTCCTTGAATTGGCATTCCATGTTATAAATTTGTTGTTCAAAGTATACCCACTGAGAATTATGTAAGGTTTCTCTGAGCAAAAAAAAAAAAAGTCGCCCTAGGCTTTTTTTTTTGACACCCTGCAAATGTAACCATGGATTATATGAAACCAATTGAAAATATCTTATTAGATTAGAATAAAGTAATTACTATATTCACTAGATTTTCTTATAGATTATGTGCACCTCCTGATGAAACTAAATAAGTCATATTAATAATATGAACTAGGTGCATTACTTAATTTAACAAAAATGTTTAGAACATGGTGTCTATCAAAGCTATGGATATGATAATAACTTAGATTAATGGTGATCTTCTATATAATACAAAAAAAATAATTTTTTATTAAATATCTTTCATGTTAATTGAAAATAACAACACAATGGTATGTAGTAAATGGAGATGATCTTGATTCTATATAAATCAATTTCATTTCATTTTTTAAATAATTAAAAATCAATATGAACAAGATAAATCATTGAGAGTTAAAATAAGTAACACAAAAGGCCTAAGATTGGAATGTTATTGGTATTACAGTTCACTTACAAATAAATATATATGTTTTGAGAGAAATAATCTATTTTCGGATTAACTTAATTATTTATAAAATAATGGAATTGGATTTTTCAATTGATTAGCTAGAGAATGATGAGCCCTAAGAACAAAAACCCTAATGCTAATATTGTGAGTCATGAACTTGGTGGTGGAAGAAGGGTTGACACTATGGAAAGTCAGAAATGTGAATTCAAATGCCTTCATGGTGTCTTCAATAGGGAAAATTTTAATGACGTAATATGCATAGTTTGGCTTTTAATAGTATAATTCCAGGGATTTGATTTTGGAAAATTTTCACAGAAATGGCAATACTCTTAGGTTTCACCCAAAAATCACATAAACAATAATATGTTCCATCTGCATCGACAAAGAATTTCCAATCCCAATGTATATTTTTATATTAAATCTCCACAAACATGTGATCGTCGAATTTTTTTAAGCCAAGATTTTAAAACATTAATGTTTCAACCAAGAAATCAACGCATTGATATTTGAAAACATTAATGTTTCAATAAGAAATCAACATGACAGGATTTGAAAACATTAATGTTTCTCCAATAAATCGACGCGGTGGTATTTGAAAACATTAATGTTTTTCTAAGAAATTTTCTATGAAACCCTATTTAAGCCAAGAAAACATTCTCTTAATTTAACATAGAAATTTTCTTGATATATACACAAAGGTGATTTTTTCCCTTGAATTTGTGTATTTGCAAAGTAGTAGAAAGCGATTTAGTGAATCGGGATACTTAAATTTTCTTACAAAATTTCAAATAAATCTAGGTCTTTCCAGGTTCCAGCTAGTTCTTTGCAGTTTAAATCCTAGAATTGGATCACTTATTAGAGGTAAGTCTAAAGTGTATTTGAGACCTGTTTTCTTTCATGTTGCATTAATTTATCTAAGATTCTGCCTTTGTAAGTTATTACAAATCCTGAACATCCTAATCCTCATAATATGTTCCATCTGCATCGACAAAGAATTTCCAATCCCAATGTATATTTTTATCTAGAATCTCTGTGTGATCGTCTCGCCAAGATTTTAAAACATTAATGTTTCGCCAAGCGATCAACGCATTGATATTTGAAAACATAATGTTTCAATAAGAAATCAACATGACGGGATTTGAAAACATTAATGTTTCTCCAATAAATCTACGCGGTGGTATTTGAAAAGATTATATAGTCGAAATTTTCTTATATATACACAAAGGTGATTTTTTCCCTTGAATTTGTGTATTTGCAAAGTAGTAGAAAGCATTTAGCGAATCGGGATACTTAAATTTTCTTACAAACATCTCCATCTTTCCAGGTTCCAGCTAGTTGCTTTGTAGTTTAAATTCCTAGAATCACTTAATTAGCGGTAAGTCTAAAGTGTATTTGAGACCTGTTTTCTGTTAATGTTCCTGAACATCTAGAATAGTCCTACTTAACAAGTTTTCCTCACTTAGATACATCTACATAATATATATATATAGTTTATTTAAAATCACTTAATACATCTCCACGATATGTTGTTCTGTATATTCCTTACTTAATCAGCGTATCTTCTTTGAATCTTTTTGTTGATGTTCTCTCTTCAACAATATATTATAAATATATATATATATATATATATATATATATATATATGTATGTATGTATGTGTATATGTATATATAATGTGGTTTCACTTTCTATTTATTCCACGACCAATACTATGACCATTTATCACTATTTGTTAACACTACCTTGTCCCATAACGGACCCGAAGGATATATAAAATGTTGTAGATTCCACACGTTTAATGTTCTTAATTGAAATTTCCTTGGGAGATTGATGGAATTGTGATGTGTGGCATAGACCTCCCATGAGCCAGGGCCTGTTCTAGACATGAAAACTTTATCAATGGTGGCTCATTCCATTGGGTTCATGTCCAGTGGGAGGATTTGGTTGGGAATGAGAGGTTAGTGGAATGCTAACAAACAATAATGTACAAAATAGAGACCATATAAAGATATCCAAAATGAAAAAGTTAAGAAATGAAAAGGGGAAAAAAGTTACATCGGTGAACCAAAAACAAGATAATTAAAATTTAGGAAAAAAAAAGACAAAAAATAACAATTGTGGGAAAAGTAAAGACATATTGTCACAACCATGATTCTTATAACAACCATTTTCCTCACCATGATGTACTTAAAAATTTTTAAACCATGGAAACATAATGTATTGAATTTACTCCAAGCACTGATTTCCTTTAACAATCTGAGGAGCACAAAATGCTTTCTTTATCTTCACATTCACTTCCAACACTCCCTCTAAAAATAATCATGCTATTGTTCTCTCTCCAAAGTGAACCCTGATTGAGAGATGACATTAGATTTTCTAAACTTTCTTGATCTCTCACTTTCCTAGATACAATGGAAACACCTCAGGTCTATGGGTATACCTATTGTTGAGGTGAATCTCTAATATCAAGGCCAAATCCATATTGATGTATCCTAACCTAGGTTTTTGGGTTTTGAGGGTAAAAAGATGAATTTAATTGAAATTGAAATGGGTGATACAAAATTTTTTTTGAGGGATTTGACTAAGTATATGCACAATAAAATTGAGAATGAATTTTATATGCATGAACCAATAGTTTTCAGAAAAATATTAAGGCAAAACAGTTATGTATTGAGGGATAAATCACAACAACAAAATAGGATAAACACACACACTAATATTATGCAAAATATATAAAATTTACAATAAGGTAATATGATTAATCAGGGATTTAAAATTCACAAGAATTAATTGAAATATACACACCAACTCAAATAATTGGAAAAGTCAAAACTAGTTCTCATTCAAGGAAAAACTGGTAGAAATATGATTCAGCACTCCTATGTCACAAAACTCCTCTCCATGTGCCTTGTTAGTACACAAATTATATATATAAAAAATTCACCCAAACCCTCCTAAAAATAGGCTAAAATTCATACCCACAGATGCATGCTAAATTTATCCCTTTATCATGAATAAATAAAAGAATAAAAATAAACATGTTGATTATAATAAGGAAATAATAGCCTTTGTTACAGAAATAAACTTTAGTTAAAGTGTATTTGACTGCTCTATTTTTAAAGAGATAAATTAAGTTAGGTGAAGAGTTAAGATAATATTATCCATTCTACTTGCTAGTCAATTCTTCGCAATGCAAGTGCATATTTTTGTTCTCTTCTATATGATGTGACAATTACAATTTGAACCACTTGGAATAATAAATTTGGCACCTTTACAATTCTATTCCCTTGGATACACATGAAAATAAAATTATATCCATGTGTAAGTAAAATAAATAACACATTTGATCTTAAATAAATTCACAAAAATATTCACCCAACCATTGTGGGGACCATCTGCATGAATAATCCTTTTTGTACTTTGTTCACTATGTTAGGAACAAACCTTGAAAAATACCCATTTGAAAGTGGGCACCACAAGGCTTATGATGTAAAGACACTTTCTTTTCATTGTCTATGCCACCTATAGTTGACTTTACCATTAGAAGAAGTTCAGGTAGTTTTATTTTTTTAAGGTAATGTGATTCTTATTTGACTTGACAAAGGTATGTATGTTGATCACTAATCATAGGTTTGATTCGATGATGAACAACTTTTATTTAATATTGGTCATCCTATAGTCACGGGGCTCCTTTGTTTTATCATTACATGTATATAATTTGGTCAACATTTTTTTGAATATTCAGTAGCACAAACAAACCTTAGAAAGTTCAAGGAAAATCATGTTTTTATAATAATTGGGGTAGTCCCCCTCCTATGATGATACGACTCATAATTTGGTCTATGGAACTGATTTGATTGTGGTTATGTTGATAACAACTCAACATTTGCATTGATATTATGGCTTCATCTCATTCGTTGATCAGATGTACTATTTTATATCAACCAATGATCTTATGGCTCCATGATTAGGGTTTAGGCTTTGCAATGAATGTAGTCATTGCTCTACAGATTGTTAATATTTTATACCTTTGAATGTGGATTGTTGATTTGGGTACCTATTTGGTCTGAGTCGTTGATTATTTAATTCAAAAAGAGTTAGGTTACCTGTGGGGTTTTCATTTCTTATGATCTTATCCATTGATCACTGTGGTTAATTTCGATTGTTGATCTTCTATCTTCTTCAATCTGAACCATCGAAGCTTTACTGGTAGTAGGCTTGTGGTTTATATTATGGATTGTTTGATCCTGTACTTTCATCTCTTGACCGTCGATGGTAACTCAGGTGGAGTTAGACAAAGGAGTTTGAGTTTAGGGTTGCGTAAAAGAACCCAAACCCTATCATTCGTCTATTATCAATTTTTTCATTTTTTTTGGCAAAGCCCTAGTAAAATTATTTCAGAGCAACATTATTCTGCATTTAAATCTTGAAATCAATCTTCTATTGACTCATGAGACTCTATATCTATGAATAGTTATACATTTTATGGAGAATTTTCTCTTATTTGAACTTTGTAGAATATTCTCAGTTGATAATTATAATTTTGATCTCTATAAAAGTTTAGCCATTCTAAAAATATTATTTCTTCCACAAAGCCTTGGTGATTTATTATTGATCTATAAAGCATTATCTTTTAGTGAGTCTTGAGTGAATTAATTTAAAGTTCTTCTGAGTTTGACCTCTCTGTCAAAAATATTGAGCTTTGCTTCATTTTGAAAGAAAAAAAGGTGATTCGTTGTTCTTGATGACTACAACTGCTTTATTTTATTCTCTGCCTCAATATGAACTGATATCTCATTTCTTTTATTCGTTTGTTTTCTATGATTATTGATAATATCAGGCATTTTGATCTTTAACATTATGGGTTTTCTCCTTTTGAAAAAATCAAATGTGCTCAAGGGTTTGAAAACTTCGACTCTAAAAGGTGAGTTCATATTGCTCAAATTCATTCTTTTCTGTTTAAATGTTGAATGCTTAAAATTTTGTGAGTGAAAAATCATTATTTTACAAACAATAATGCGATTATTTTATTCTAAAACTATTACATTTGTCACTCTTTAAAAATTTTATTTTGTAGCTTCGGTGAGCTTGATATGTTATCATCAAATCACAACACCCTAATGTTTACACAAGTGTATATACTTGAGCTCACAGTGTGATTGGATAACATGGGGACTATCTCCAAGTTATGGGACTTACTACTTGAGATAGACGTCCAAAAGAAAGCTAGTTCTTTCTCCTAAAATACTTCCCATAATGTGGTCTAATGCAGGAAAAACTATCTTTCCTAATCTAACTTTCCAAGGGACCAAAGAGAGATAATGCATGAAAATGAAAATCTACACTAAAGCGGTGATACACAAGAAAAGGAGGGGTCTGAGAGTAGTCTTCCAATCTGTGAAAAATAGAAGTAAAATGAATACTAGAAGGAGTGATAACAATTGTCCACAATCTGGAAAATGCATTCACAACAATATTTCATACATGCACAATAATAATGAGTCCTTGCAAGAGCATAAAAATACACAAAATATTCTTGTAATGAAGGTTGAAAGGGCAAGAAGAGTGCAAACAAACACAACAGGGGAAGATGCATCCACAAACTTGTATTTTATTGCTTCATGATATGCACAGTTTAATCTATTACAAGATAAGGGCCCAGATCACTGGATGAAAGGATTCCATTGTAAGGGCATGTAGCACATTGTCTTCACAAATAAATTTTGACATATCTTTTCTACAACAAAAACTACCTCCTCTTACAATGAGCCCAATGCTCCAATTTATGGAAGAAGGAGAAGAGGGAGAGAAGGGGAAAATGGAAATCCCAAAATATTTCCTTAAACCACTTGTAAGAGGCATTAAATTGAATGAAAAGAGTGTATGTTAATTTCAAAATTCTCCCCATAATGTCCCATGTTCTGCAACAGAGAAAGAAAGGTGACCATGCCTTTTAATTGCACTCCCAATTACCAAATAAAACATTGTCATGAACACAAGCACATTTTATGAATAATATCAATCTATTTCTCATCAAATCCCAAATTCCTTGATTTTTTTGCATTGGATTTGGAGCCACAATTCTAATGGTACAAATTTTGTGTGATTTTGTTTAGAAATGCAAAAGTTATGGCCAGCTGAGTGCGATCAGCTATTTTGAGTTTACCAGGCATTTTCTGTCATTGGACGAGAATGAGCACTAATTGATTAGAACTGAATATGTTTATTTTATTTTATGAAAATCAGAGCTTGGAGTCAAAATTTATGGCCATTTTAAGTTCAGGGGACAAACCTTTACTTTTTCTCTTCACTGCGGTTGTTTCGGTAAAATCGTGTCCGCGTGTCCCAGCTGTCCTGGACAAAAATGTCTGCATTACCCGATTCGGGCTTCCTTGTCCCTATGTTTCCGCCATTGAATAGACCATGAGGGCCGTTGTCTTCTGTATTCACCGCATCCCATGGTTCCTTTTGTGGCTTTTTCACCTTTGCGCATCTCGCGCGTACTTTTGTCCCGACTGTCCCGAAAATATTTCTTTGCGCCACCCGTAATGCACTAACTTGCAAAAAAATTGGGATTTCACGTCCAGCGTGTACCTACATCCCACTTGTCCTGTGGACCACGTGCGGGACAAAAAATTACACTTTTTTCTAATTCTTTATTACCTGCGGCGATTACGGATTTGCATGTCCCATACGTAATTTTGTCCATGTTGAACTTGTGCGTTCTGGGACACAGGAAGCTGATTTAGCCGATTCCTTTGTATTTCGGTTCCGAACCTAGTACGAAAAAACTTTGTAGGATCCATAGCCTCCAGACCTGTAATGCATTAAAACAAGCTTGCAACTTCAATTTTTGGATTTTTTTAATTTTTTCTAACTTGTTCGATTTTTTCCCTTGGATGGGGGAGTTAGAAAGAAGCCAAAGGGACCCCTAAAACATAATTTTGGGCCTTGAATCAATTCTACTTGCTTGGGGCAGAATAATTTGATGCATGTTATCAAAATTACCTCAAGGGGTGAATTTTTGATAACATGATCTTTAGTGAGACACTGGTCTCTTTGTTCTATATACAACTATTTTTGGTTTCTGGCCTGATTTTGAGTGGTCAAGCTCTCCTTAAATGACTACTGCCTTCAATGGGGTTAGAGCATGCATTTTGTAATTCAGAATGGCCACTTTTTTAAGATATGTATGGCCACTGATGGACTCTCTGATTGTGTATTCTATGTTTCCATATCATCTATCTTCATTGTTGGCCACCACTTTTTTCAATCTTAAGCTTTATATGAGCTTTATGTGCAAGAGTTTATCATTATACTCGGCCATCACTTGTTCAAAGGTCAACATTCTGGGATATATCATTGTCAATACACATATCTTTTCATTGTGCACGTTTCTCACTTGAACCTCTTCTATTTTTTTTCTTTTGAGCTCCTGTGTATTCTTCTTTTCATACCGGCCATTTTGGGTATTTTATGAGCTCTGGCATCTCTGCTAAAAGGTAGATAGATGCCATGTATTTGTTATAGATTCATCATTTTCTTCTTATGGGTTGCATTTTTGTTTCTCTCCATATACAGACTTGGGAAAGGAATTTCATTCTTTAGTTCCTCACAGTAAATAGATATTTCAAACATGAATAGTCCTTTCTAGAACTTACTATTAATCTATACTTGATCAATAGTTTGGTTTATACATTTTTCTCATGGATTTAGAACAAACGGAATGTAAGGATGATATTTTGTGTTTCATAATTTGTGAATAATTGTCTTGTTAACTAGACCTCTACCATAATTTTATTTCGGTGCCTTTTTTAGAAGTAATTTCTCTTAAAATTTTCAAGGCATTGCACTACAATGATTTAAATTCAAAGTGAAATTGTATATCTAGTACTCACCTTGACTCTGCTTGGGAGTTTCAAACTTTGATCTCAGGTTCTAATTTTTTGAACTCTATACTGGGTATTCTTTTATCTACATAACAAGCTGGTATTTTTTTTATTTCAATCACGATAATTGCCCTCATGACTCTGATACTTGATTTTTGGTTCTAAACTCTCTTTTTGAAATCTTGCAAATCTATACCACATTTCTTCAAATGGATGCAATATTTAACTTATATCAGTGCATTCAGAAATGCATTTTAAGTATGGAATTTTTCTTTAATCATCATGGATTTGTACCTTCTAAAACCTTATTAGTTGATCACTTTGGATAACACAGTGATTGATGTGATAGAAGTTTTGAAATTTGCACTCTTTAAATCAAAGTTGATTACATTTTTTCATTTTGACTGTAACATAGAATTTTGATTCAAGTCCTTCAATACATGGTGTTTTGGAATTTTTCTAGTAACCTTGTAAAACAACAGTTAGCTTCATAAATATGTAACTGCATGGTTTATTTCCCTCAAATAATTATGTCACTACATGCTATTAGCTCCATTCTGTTTGTAACTTATACTGTAACTTTAAGTTCTGGAAACTCTTCCACGAACTTTTTGCATTGATAAATAATTTCTTTTGATATTTATCCCTTGCAACTTAGAAGAATACTTCACTTGTTCATATCCTAATGATGGTTGTATGTGTATCATAACTTTTCATCATGAATTTCCTTTTGCTACAGCTACTTGATGCATCACTCAAAACAGACTTTGATCGTTTCTATTGTTGATGTACCATGCATGAGTTTTTTGAAACTTATAGTTGTTATGTCTTGTTCTATATTGGTTCACTTTTAACTCTTGTTGCTCCATTAAACCTGTAATATTTAATTTGTACTTGAAACTCATAAGCTGTAGTGGCATTTCTTAAGTCTTTCACTTTGATAATTAGGGGCCTATTTCTGATTACATGACTAAATCTTAACTCCATTTATGAGATACCTTTTGATCATTGATTTATTTCGATCCCCAATTGAAAATTAAGTGATTATCCATTTTTGCTTTGCTTTTGCATAGTATGACTTACATCTTACTTTAAAAAACTTTATTTCATTTAAATATCCTTCGCCAACTAATGGATAATTCACAACTAGAGTAATGCATTATAAAACTTCATATACAAATGTTGCAGCAAAACGCATCTACTTTCTTCTCATATCTATTGCCATTTGTATATGGTTGCATGTCCTAAATTTGGAAGATATGTGGTTGTTAATGGAGGTTTTTCTATAGTTGATAGTCGAACACTTTGATGAACTTGGCATTTTGAATTTTTTTAGAAAATTGATTGGTTTTTGGGTTCTTTCAAGATTGAAAGCTAGAGAAGTGAGTCATTCCTAACTACATTCTTCTATTTTACACAAAAGTTTGCATTCTTCTGTAATTTCATGCATTTCTGATAACTTTTAGAAAAGCGTATTAAGTCCATTGTGAAATTTTCTATCTTCTGAAAAGGTTTTCTTTTCTCCTTCAACATTTGAAGGCATTAGTGAACCTTCTTCTGTAGTCCTTGAATTTTGTTTGGTCATTTAGTGCAATCTATACTTGATAGTACAAAATTTTAAAACATGTATTGATCTCTCCTGCTACAACATGTAAAGGCACACTTAAGAAAATAGTTAGAAAATAATCAGGTTTTTCACCTCTCTTATGTTTCATATTGACTTTATTTCTCTTTCTTTTTGTCTGTCATGATTCTTATGAATTCCATGATATTCTACAAGATAGTGCCTTCATAATTCCATGTATGTTACTTGATGTACCTTATTCCTCTGATATTAGGAAATACATTTGCATGAAGTTGAACAGTACATGAGTACAAATAAAACCATGAGCTCTTGACTGATGTTTTTCCTTTTATTTTCAGGTACATTGTAGCTATTGGATGACAAAGAATGGAACATGGAGCTAGAGCTAGAATAAAGAAAACTAGGAGAAAACCTAAGGTAATGATGGGTATCTTCTATATTATTTTTATTTTAACTTAATGCACCTGTACTTCCTACTTTAGAATTTTATGAGTCATATCCCATGAACTTTGTGGGAAACATTGAATTTCACGAGGAATAGATGACATTAACTTTTGTAACTGAGTTGTATAATTATTTATACATTAATCTTTCTATGATGGATATTCATTGTATAATGAAATAAACAACTCGATCAGATAATTAATAGTATTTAAAAATACATAAATAATGAGTTTTGATATACCTATAACTTAATACTAAACTTTTCTTAATTCCATGTAATTGCAACTTTGCTTACTGCACCTAAATATAATCTTTCACCTAAATTATGATTGTCATATTCATCAAGGAAATGCATTAGTAATTTGGGACTTATGTGTATCCTTGCTAAACATGAACATGGAGTGGAAGTCTATGTGAGGTGTTACATTCTATAAAAACACACATAGTTTTGTATTACATGTATTTAATTAATTTTTTTAACAGAAAACACAATGAAAAATTGTATGACTCCCCTAATTAGGTCTATTTCATCAATGCCTTCAATCCAAACAACTTTTCAAGTTTCCCATTTTTGCACAAGTGTAAAAATTGTCAACATTTCTAGCAATCCTACGGAGAAATCTTCCTATTAGCTTTAAGACTAGTTTCTTGCTCTTTTCCATTCGGAATGGAGTTGAAGTATAGAAAAAAAATCTTCCTTTTTTGAAAAATCAACCCTTCTGAAAAATAAACTAAAGCTGGGAAAGGATATGGTTAACCAAATTAGGTGAACGAGTACACTGATTGAATTGAAAAACATTGCAATGTGCATGAAATATACATATTCAAAGTGAAATCCTACTCTAACCAAACACTGTAGGATTTTAAATAACAATGCTTAAGAAAAATACCATTCATAGGAATGGGAATTTATTTTCTGTTCTACCTTGAAATCTAAAATGCATTGTGTTCTTTGCAAGTTGCAATCATGTAGGGACCACTCTAGATAGTGTCAAACTTCGTGTTGTGTTTTGGCCTTATATGATCAACGTCCCATTTCAACACAATGTATCCTTCATTGAAAAATATAAACTTAAAGTTTCTATAAAATGTTTTCTTAACCTACCCTTGTTTATTTTCCATATTCATATGAGCTTGATCTCTTAGCTCTAAGAGCTCCATTAATTCTGCATAACAAACCTACATTGGTTCATTATCAAGTAGTTCCATCGTATGCAGTAAATACAATGCAGGAAATTCAACTGATATGGGCATTCTTTCCTCTCGTACATAGATAAGTTTATATGGTGAATTTCCAACTGACCTTTTAGGAGTCACTCTATCAGCCGAAAGTGCTAAATTTAACATCAGATACCAAGCTCTTTGGTTGTCCTTGAGTATTCTTGTGATGATCTTAAAAATATTTTTGTTAGTGCTTTCAACTAACACATTACCTTATTGGTAATAATTAGATGAAGTACTCAAATAAATTCCCTTCTTGAAAACCCAATCTGTTACCTTTGCACCAATAAATTCTAAGGCATTATTTGAAATGATAGTTGTTGGAACACCAAATATGAAAATTATACCTTCATAAAATGACAAGATTGAAGTCTCATTAGCTTGTTTCAAATATAATGCTTCAGTCAAATGTGTAAAATAATTTGTAGTATTCAAGATCCACTTGTGTCCTTATGAAGAAGGTAGATTTATCGTGTCAATGAAGTTAAGACCCCATTACATGAATGGTTGATCCACTGAAATAGGTTAAAGGCGAAGCGAAGCTAAACATTCTTTTCCAACAAAAAAAGCACACTTATTACACTTTCTAATCCATTCAAAGCAATCCTTGAATATGTTGGGCCAATATTTACAAGATTTCATAATTTTTAAGGTTTTAGTATGTGCTTAAAAGTGGCCTCTTGTAGTTCCTTCATGAAACTCAGATAATAGTTGCTGAATCTTATCATAATCGATACATTGCAAAAAAAATCATTTATATCCCTTTTAAGAAACACACCATCAATGAAAACATAAGGTACAACTTGTAACCTGAAATATCTTCATTTATTCTTCTCCATACCTTCCGGATAAGTACCGTGCTATAAATTGTAGACATGCGTAATTATGCCCGAGCAATTTAAATACTTAAATTGCACTAATTATCTCCCTTCTAGAAAACTAATGACATATCATCAAAAGTGCTCATCTTCTCTCTTATTGTCATTAATTAATTACAATACACTAATTAGTTAAGTCACCTATCCAAAGAACAACCGAACTAATGACCTTTCATTAATTACTCACCCCTTCTATCTACACTAATTAATTATCTTTTCTTTCCATTTAACCAATAAATCAATATTTGATTGATTTAATCCCCTTCTTATAGTCTAAATTGTGCCAATATTCTTCTATTTAGCTTCTATAATATTACATCTATCTATTATTTAATCACCTTTGATTAATTAAAACACGCCCCACCTCCCATGACTTGCTAATTATAAATTAAACCCTTATAAAGTAAGGTTACCTTTTATAAAGCAACCTTATCCATTCCTAATCATGTTTTACCTTTATCCCACATGAAAATGGATGAAGTGTTTCCTTTATCCATTGGGCTATATAAGGAGCCCTCCTTCTACCTTTATACACACACCTAAACGTCTTGAGAAGACAAATGCAAAGGATATAGCAAAATAGACTAAGATATTGCCTTTTGTTTTCTTGCGAGTTCATCATCTTGAAGAGTTAAGCCTCTTTCCTAAGTGCTTAGGTCATATGAGAGGTGTCAAAAGGGTCTTGTAGCCAAACTTTGACAAGCTCTCATTCCTAGGATCTTGGAATATGAAAGAGAACCATTTTTGATAGCCATGGAGCCTACATAGGTCCATTCATTCATTTGTTGTTAGACAATAGAGGATTTAGATGCTTAACATTGTTAGTTTCAAATTTTTGTATATTGATGAATGTTAGCATCTAACCTTGTTTAATTCTTATCATGATGGTGCTTACTAGTTTGTTTAATTTTTGCTAATTAAGACAATTATGTGTTAGTCTTTACTTACATTAGCATTAGCTTTATATACAATTCATGCACACATTTGGCATGCCCAGTGGGACATCTAGTCCCTTAGCATTTTAGATTAAATTTCATTGTTTTGGATAACTTTTGATATGCACATGTAGTAATTAATGTCCATTTTCTTTGAGTTTTTGCTAATTTTATATGTGTAAGTTCTTGTTCATAGCCATCATTTTAATGGGTTGTTTCCATTTTAAAACTAACTTGCTAAAATTTGAACTATTGTGAGCTTTCTTGTGTTTTTTGCCATTTTTTTGTTACAGAGGGGTGGCACCGACACATTTTTAAGAGAACGGGTATGTTTTTGGTGGCACAGACACCTCTCAGGTGGCGTAGGTGCACTATTAGAATCTGATTCTCTGTTTATTGACCTTGGCTCATATGCACTAATCCTGACGCACATACCCTAACCAGCACATGGATGCACTAACTTGGGCGTAGCCGTTATTTCGTACTATACCTTAATTACAATTCAAAACCTGATCAGATCAACGTGTACACCCTAACCCAAGTGCACATGTTGTTTTAGTGGTATAGACACATTTTTGGTGGTGCAAGCCATTCTATTGAAATCTGAGACTTGTTTTACAAAGCGGTGAAATACACGCTTTTTTGATGGCGCATAAACTTTTCCGGTATTGTAAGAATTATATCTGAATTTTAGCTTGTTTTTATCGAAGGTAGTGCATAGGTCCTTTTGGTGGCACACATGCCTTTCTGGTGGTGTAGGTACACAGTAAGCCAAAATCACATAGAGTGGTGCACACGTCCTTTTGGTAGCACACATGCCTTTAAGGTGGTACAGGTGCACTGTAAATCATAAATACATAGAGTGGTGTATACGCCCTAATCTATGCACAAATGCCAAAATAGGGGCGTATGTGTCCTTTTTTTTCTTGAATTTAATGTGTTGAGGTGATAACATTCTTGCAGGTTTTATCTAATCACATACACATTTTTGCAGGACGTTTTTACATGATTTTACTTGATTAGATAAACTTTACATGTTTACTTATAGGACTAAGATCATGTATGATCTTCCCTCACGTCCATTGGGGAGATCACGGGAATCAAAAATTATTCTTAGGTCCTATTTGATGATTTAAGGTTGTTAGGAATATTTGAATTGGAATTGGTTAACTTGGTGTAGTTGAATTAAAGTGTTTTTCCATTTGATATCTTTTGGATTTTGGAAACATCAAGTATGCTTTTCTCTTTCATCCTTGGACGATCTGGAGAATAGGAAATGGCATTTACTCTTTTAATGGAAAACTACTAAAAAGCGTCATACAGGACCAAAACACCATGCTTGTCAAAGAATGGAGGAATCAAAATGAAGTCAAAAAGTACTAATACAGTTGTTATATAGGTTGCCAAATGGTGTTCAGGAAAACCACACCTAATTAAACAAGATAAAAAGAACAACATATTCAAAACATTGTATTATAGGTTTTGGAAAAGAGTACGTCCCCTCTCCGCTCAAATCGAACATAACCCGTTCGGCATTTCACCTTAAGTTATAAAAATGGGGGTGGCTCTAGGAACCCCAAAGTAGTCCACGCAAGAGGTAACCTTGTGGATGAAATGGAAAGTGCTCCGCTACTTGACTAGTGATTCCTTTGTGAGATAGTGTTACAAGTTGTCCCTATGTGACCCTTTTAAGTACACGATGGATGCATTTACTACCCACCGTGCTTGAAGGGGGCAAAGTCATGATACTCCCAAGATAGTCAGGACTATTTGGGTAAATCACCCAGCTCGTGAACAAATTTGTAACACCTAAGATGAGAGAACCACCTAGGAAAATATACTTTGTCAAGGAGCCCACTTTAACCATTCTAGAACAGTGTTGAGTTGTGAACCATCTTTTCTTTGCAAAATGTGTGACATGTTACTTTTGCTTAGTTTCTTACTTGCCTTAAGGTGAGGTGAAACTCTCCCTAAGTGAAACCAACATTTTTCATCCTCATTTTGATTTTCTTCCTTAACATTCTTTTGACACTTTGTTGATCAAAAGAAAGGTGACTACCTCTGTGTTACCAATCGATTGTTTCTGCCACTATTTTTGTCTGATAACACCTATCCATGTTTACAGCTTGGTAAGTTAAACATATAAAGTGCACTGAGATGTATTCATATCATTGGTGGCCATTGTGATCTTGATACCCATGTCAATATCATCATTATATTTTCGTGAAAAATTCATCATCTTGAACTTCCTTATAAAGGTTACCTTGTCTATATCATATCATTACAATTTCGGTATTTATGTCTTGTTTCTTGTAAAATCAACCTAAATATCTATATTGTAAGGTTACGCTACACAAATTTTAACTATTCCTAGCTATACTTTGATATTTTTAGTTTGATTCTATTATTACCTCAGTTTTGAAGAGTCCTACGTGTTACTAGTTGTGCTTGTTATATCAATACGATCTTGATATCAATACCTTACTTTCTCACAAATTTTTGGTTAACATATCTTGGTGATATTGTTGTGTCACTCAAAAACTATAATTGGCTCTTTTTGAGATATAGGTCTTAATCGAGTTTGATCCCGCTTCTAGTATATCTTGTTAGGAGGTCACATTAAATTTTTGTATTTACTTACGTATCTTTTTCATTCTCATGAACTTGGCATAAGTGAGAACATATTGTTAATTATCTTATGACACTAAACTACTTTTTGAGACATATTCTAGGAAGTACTTAATTTGATAGGCTTAAATACCAAACATTTGTGTCACTAGGTGATTTATCACTCTATCCCATTGGTATTCTCACATTGTTATTCATTCATATTCTTGACAATTTATCTTACATTTCACTTAGGTGTCGGTAACAAAGTTTTGAACACATTTACAACTTACCTTAGTGAAACTATCACAAATCATGGATCCCAAAACACGATCTGGACTCAAGAAACAAACATACAAGGAACAACAAGTGCAAGCTTGGGAAGCCTCTAATAGACAAGGATCAAACCCTTTCATTGGACATGATCTAGCACCTCTGTTCTTTGTGGGAAAGGAGATAGAAGATACGGTCGATCATAGTGGTTATGAATTGGAACCCCCACACGAAGAATTTGATACTTTAACCCTACTTTATTAGATACGTTTCTTTTCAGAAATAAGGATAGATTGCTAGCATGGGTTGTAGAGTTAGGGGCCAAAATTCCCATTGAAAATGAAACAATCCCACCTGCGAATAACACCAATGAGGAAGAACGACCCCTTATCAATATAGAGGATATTTTGATGCATGGACATGCTTCTACCTCTAACATGGGAAATGATAAAGTGGTGGGACATAGAATACCCTTTATCAAAGTACCAAGTAAAAACAAGACAAGACATGAGAATGGTGAAGAACCTCCACAATATGAGGAAAAGGAGGAACCTTTAGAAGAAGAAACCATAATTCAACAATAGATTAGTAACCTAAGCTGAAAATTACCTTTGGTAACCTCCCATTTACAAAAGGAAGCAGGAATTTTTTTTAAAAATTCAAGGCCAAAGGTTAAGATTAGCGAAATCCATAAAGAAAATCAAGGAGAAGATGATATAGGGTATCATCAATTGTATATCCCCACTTCTCCCACTAGAGAAAAATTTCTTGCATAAGAGGTACAGTCTATGAAAGCATCACTCACAAGCCTACAAGAGAGCGGTATAGGGAGCATTAGAAAGTATCAATATGAAGAATTATTCCCCAATCCTTTTGACAAGACTATGACCCTTCAACCCTTTCCTAAGAAATTTGATATACAAAAATTTGACAAATATAAAGGGAAGGGAGATCCATGGGATCATGTAAAATATTTCTATATGGCATGTCAAGAGGTGTCTTATAGTGACAATTATCTCATAAGAATTTTTCCCAAGAGTCTAGGAGGTCAAGCCTTGGATTGGTTTACACATTTACCTCAGGGATCAATTTTTACCTGGCCAAAATTGGAAAAAGCTTTGTGTGTCACTTCTCGTACAACATAGAGAGTGATGTAACCATGGTAGATTTATGTGGTGCCAAAAAATGCCCTAATGAGACTTTCACCAGCTTCCTCCAATGGTGGAGAGGGATACCTAGCCGCTTCCCTTGCACTTTCCCTGAAAAATAGTTGAAGTGTATTTTTGTTCCCAACGTAAAACTAGACATAGCCTTCCACCTCCAAATGCATTGTGTTCACAATTTTGAGGAGGTCATTGAAAAAGGGGTTTAGATAGAGAAATATCTCATTATCAAAGGAACTCTCAAGTCCCAATATAAAGATAATCAAAATTTTAAACCCACGAAGAAGCCGAAGGGTTTTTAAAAAAATAAAAATGTAGTGGCAGATGGGATCACTGATTCCAAACGTGTACAAATTGTCCAAACCGGTCAACCTTTTAAACTGACCAAGGGCTCAATTCAACCACCACCAAAGCAAAGAATGTTCACTTCTCTTTATGAGCCTTTATCGGTTATAGTAAAACAATTGGATGCATCCCACATGGTGATATATCCTATGACACAATCATTTGATGACAATGCTCCAAAAATCTCATGGTACAAGGACCATGAATATTGCAAAATGCATCATGTTAAAGGATGTAAGACAGACAAATGTTTATAGCTCTACCATTATATCTAGAATCTCATTGATAATGGGGAGATAGAGGTGGACAACCTAGGAAAAATACAGACACCCGATGAGAAAATGGGGATATATAAAGAGCCATTCCCCAATCATGATAAATCAAAAAAGTCAAAGACGGATCAAGGAGATTCATCCCAAGGTTATAAAGCAGCGAATTACTTATACACCAAAAAAGACAACAATCATTATGATTCACTTCTTGGATGTATTTTCTCTCCTACTGACCATGTCAACACCATCCAAATCAAGGGAAAGGATTGCGCCACAGTAACAAGGCATGCCCACTTCATGATTCTGGAACCTTCACCATCAATCCCAAAAACTGATAAATATAATCTCTTAGAGAAACTTGAGAAGAAGTCTACTAAGATTTTGATCTTAGATCTTCTTAAGATATCTAATGTACATAAGTACATTCTATACTAAACTCTTCACAGGTCGGGAATGCCATTAGAGTTAATGTGACACAACTTCAAGCTGCGGTGGCAAACATCGTACCAAATGAACATATTACCTTTAATCGTAGGGAGATCCCTACTGAGAATCCAACACATATTATTTCGTTATATATTGAGGTAGTTTTCACCCACAAGAAGATCAAATGAGTGCTTGTGGACAACGGATCATGGTTGAACATATGTATAATTAAGTTGGTTAAATAGCTAGGACATACCAAGGTAGATCTTGAGGCTAATATCATCACTATCACCACTTGCGACAAAATGGAAAGGGAGTCAGAAGGAAAAATCACATTTCCCATGGAGGTGGATCCCACTTTCCATTAGAAAAAGTTTCGTGTCCTAGACTTTGAAATTCTGTATAATATGCTTCTAGGTTGACCATGGATTCATGCCATGTAGGCCATGCCATCAATGTTCCATCAATGAATTAAATTGAAGCATGAGGGACACACCATTACAATCTAAAGAGATTTAGAACCCGTCACACACTATATATCTCTCAATAGCTTTTCCCGAAAGGGCACATATGCATGTCCCTCTACCGATATAGATGTACCTCTCTAATCTAAGGCCATGGAATCCTGGATAGATTTGGATTCTCTTAGTTCTTGCACCCATGGTGTGTCTACATCAACTTCTCCTTTTGATTCCTGGGAGATGAAAATCCTTGAATGTCTACAGGGAATATAATGTACAACAAACCCTCTTGGTTTCAGACCTTTCATTTTCACCCAAGACTAGAGGTTGACCCAACTATTGCTTCATAAGACCTAGAAATGAACACACTATTGCATCTTTCTTACCTGGAGGCTTGTTGGCTAAGGAGAAACTGTTAGATCCACCCACAACTTGGGTCCTAGAGGATACTTAGCCATCCTGTTATCAAACCCCTGAATATGATAAATCTAGTAAAATGATGTACTCCATGGGCCAAAAGGCCTAAGATGTGAAAGAAATAGATAGGGGCAGAGAGAACTAGTGCCTCTTTCACATTTTAAAACAAAAAGATATAGCATTGGGATTTACCCGTATGGAGCACGCCCCAATGATCAAGATGCTACTTTTTTTGAACATGAGGATAGCTATGACTATCTAGAGAATGATATGGATTCCCATCGTAGCCAATATGAGGATCTTACCTCCACAAACCTATTCATGAAAAACGTTGTCCTAACCATAATTCCTACAAAACCAACCGTTGACCTTGTTTACCCTTCCCTTGTTGAATGGGATGAAAAACTTCACATGTCACTAGATCTATTCGAGAATGACAAAGCTATCACAGTCTTCATGGGCATTCAAGATATAATTCCCATTAGAGACAAAAATAAGGGTTTCTTTATTGAATTTGAGACATGCGCCTACTTTGGTGAGGAGGCTGAGCTTCATGGTCAGAAAATATTAAGAAAAAGTGAGGGCAAAAGATCCAACGTAAAGCCTCAGAAAAAATCAAATTCGAAGTCACACAGTGAAAATATCTTTTAGGCACTGGCTGACAAACAAGTAAAAAAATCAAAGGAAAATGAAAGTGACCACACCAAGGATGAAAATCTCATGGAGACATCCTCAGATGAAGATCTCAACCTTTCTCCCAATCCTACACGTATGGAGGACCTTTCCAAATTACTAGTTGAGGAAACCATTGATGTGAATATTGGTACACAAGAGGACCCGAAGATGGTAAAATTGGGAGCATCACTCTCGGGATGGGAACATAAGACATTCACTATGCTGCTACGAGAGTTTATAGACATGTTCACATGGTCTAACAAAGACATGCCAGGCTTAGATCCAAATTTGGTCATGTACAACCTAGTTGTCCATGTTTATTCTTAATGGATATCCAACATCGTCACTGTCTAAAAAAATTCTATCGGTATCAGAATTTTCATAGATTCTCGAGACATTATTAAGAATTTGCTTTCCCTAAGAATGATTTTCCACTGCCAAATATTGATATGATTATTAATTCAATAGTAGGATATGAGATGCTATCTCTCATGGATGGATTTTTAGGATACAACCAAATCAAGATATCTAAAGAAGATCAGCACAAAACAACTTTCACGACTTCTTGGGGTACCTTCTGCTATCAAGTGATGCCATTTGGTCGAAAAAAGTGTAGGAGCTACTTATCAACTGGAAATGATGGTGATTTTTCTTGATATGATTCATGATATCGTGGAGGATTATATGGATGACATCCTTAGAAAATCTAAGACAAGAGATGATCACTCTTTCATTTTTTGGCATATCTTTGAGTGCTTACGAGAGTATAAGGTCAAGTTGAATCCAAAGAAGTGTGTATTCGGTGTGCTATAAGGAAAACTATTGGGCTTCATTGTATCAAGAATAGGAATTGAGGTAGATCCTACTAAAGTGTCTGCTATTACTAAAATGCCTCCACCTAAGAATAATTAAGAAACTACGCAGGTTATAGGGAAAAATCAAGTCTATTCATTGCTTCATCTCCCAGCTTACAGATAACTGTCACTCATTCACCCACTTGCTTAAAAAGGATGTCACCTTCAACTAGGGACCAGAGCAAGAGAAATCCTTTTCTTTGCTTAAACAATACTTGGCTAATCTACATGTCCTCATCCCTCCAACTCCTGGAGATCCACTCTTGCTTTATATCTCTACTACGTAATTTTCTATTGGTGCGTTGCTCGCCCAATATGACCTGGGTCATAAGGAAAAAATGGTGTATTATCTCAATCGCAATCTCATTGATTATGAGCTCAACTATTCCCAAATTGAAAAAGCTTGCTTTATTGTTGTTTTTACTTTTCAAAAACTTTGCCATTATCTATTGAATACCAAAACCAAGCTAATATCCAAAGTTGAACCACTCAAGTACTTGCTGTTGAAACCTGCCCTCACAGGTAGAATTTCTAAATGGATCATTCTACAAAATGAGATTGAAATAGAATTTGTACATCAGAAGTTAGTTAAAGGACAAGTACTCGTTGACCAGCTAGCAGAAGCACCTTTGCAAGGCACTGAAACTTTGAATCTAGATATGCTAGGTGCCTCATTAGTATACATTGAAGTATCTATCATGTCACAGATACATTTTGACAGGTCCTTCACTTTTCATGGTTCAGGTGCAGGGGTAGTCCTCATTACTCTTTCTGGTGACCCTATACCATAGGATTTTAACCTGAGCTTTCCTTGCACAAACAATATCATAGAGTATGAGGTGATTATCATAGGGGTGATGTTTGCTATCAAGTGGAACATTCATCATGTCAAGGTTGTGGTTGATTCTCAGTTAATTATCAAGCAAGTTAATTATTAATACAACGTTAAGCATAACAAGCTCATACCTTAAAAAAATTTGGTAGAAAATTTAAAGGATTACTTTGTGCACATTACATTTGAAAAAATCCCAAGAGCACAGAATAGATCGGTAGATGCTATGACGACAGTGGTTTTATTCTTCATTTTCCACCAAGAAATAATGACATGTTGTTCTTTGTAGAAAATTTATGTCAGCTCGCATATGACATTCCAGAGTCTTGTTTGGCTTGTGATGTTATTGGTCCCAATTCCCCATGGTATGATCCCATCTTTACGTATATCAAGGATAACACGTTCCCTCTCGATATCTCCTGTTCTAAGAAACAAAGCCTAATTAACCAAATGAACATGTTACACACTTTTAGGACATATGCTTTATCGTCATGGCTACGATGGGAATATGTTGCGTTGTCTTGATATGATAGAGTCCATCCAAATGATGAAAGAAGTAGATGAAGGGGTGTGTGGAACACATACAAATGGAATGGTTTTGGCCAAGAAATTGTTAAGAGTAGGCTACTATTGGCCTACCATGGAAACTGATTGTTGCAATTATGTCAAAAAATGTGTACTTTTCTAGAAATAGCAAAACTCCATCCATGCTCCATCATAACCATTGCAACCTATCACTGACTCTGTCGCATTTTTCTAAGTGGGGACTTGAATTGATAGGGAAAATTAACCCTACCTCATCTTATGGTCATACCCCCATCATCATGGTTACTGAATATTTTACAAAGTGGGTAGAGGTTGTTCCCTTAACCTATGTAACGAGAGCTCAGATTTATAAATTTATCATGAATCATATCATTTGTTGATATGACATTCCTATAACCATTGTTATGGATAATGGAAATTCATTTAATAATAAAAATGTGAAAGGTCTTTGTCAGCAATTCCAAAGTAGATTAAAATGGTCTATACCATATTATCCCCAAGGTAATGGACAAGTCGAAGCCCCAAAAAAGACTTTGGTGAGAATAATGGAGAAGATGGTCAGTAAAATAGTTTGTAATTAGCACTTACAAATCCACCCAGCTCTTTGGGCATATAGAACCTCCATTCACATGCCTACGGGTGCGACACCATATTCTCTAGTATTTGGGACAAAATCTATCATCCCACTAGAAATTGAATTTCCTCCCCTGAGAATCTCTCTTAAGGATTATCTTGATAAGGATGAGGATTACCAGGTTGCATGACTAGTTGAATTAGAGCTCCTAGATGAGAAGTGAATTCATGCTATTAATCACATCAAAGTTTATCAGAACATAGTCTTTAGAAAATACAACAAGAGAATCATACCTCCTCAGTTTGAGGTTGGTGATTTACTCATGAAGGAGAATCAGTTCAACACAATAGAAAAACGAGAAATGAAAGGAAAGTTCGAGCCACATTAGATAGGATCCTATGTTATAGTAGCCAAGTACGACACTGGGGCATATAAAATTGCTCACCCCAATGGTGATGAGCTCTACGAACCCATTAACGCCATGTATCTTAAGCGGCTCTATCCTTAAATATGGCACAAAATCAAAAAAGTAAAATTAAAAAACATATTAAAATGATAAAAAATACAAAATAATCAAAAAGAGAAAAATAAAAAGAGAAAACAGGTCATCCATAAGTGAAAACCATGAAATTGTGGCACTTTGGATAGGTCCTTTGGTGAAAATTGGTTTTCAGCACCTTGGGAGGATTCATTGTTCACAAGCATATTGCATCGGGAGGGTACTTTTACTTGGCCTAGCCCTAGTTATACCTTCAAGATTCCCTGTGAGCCCAATATTCTCAAGCCTTGATCTGGCTTTGTCTTATTTTATTTTTTCTGTGAGGGGCATGGTCTTTTGCTATTCCCCATCTTACACTGGGGGCAATTCGATGACTTCACCTTCTTGTTCATAAGTGCGTCACCTATTCCCTTGTATATTCCCCATCTAACACTAGGGAATCCATGCTTTCTTGGTTACCTGTGCATAACCCTGGAAAACCATTAGAAAATGATGCAAAAACAATAGAAATTGTTTCTCAAAAACCACAAAAACATTCAGAATATAAAAAAAGTGTAAAAACAATAGGAAATTGTTTCACATAAATGAAAAACATTAGAAATTGTTACCTGAAAACAAATCTTACAAAAACATTTACTTAAATTTACTTGCATTGTCTTGTTTCTTGTTTTGTGTGTTGCTTGAATAGTTATTTCATATTTTTTCTTTTGTGTTGTTTGTTTCTTGGGCATACTTTGTTAGAATTCATCTTTTCTTGCTTAGATTAGATTTATTCTTCCTTGTGCATATTGAGACGTGTTTTTGCATGCTAGTGAATCATGGTGCATTATTATGTTAATTCATTGTGTTTATTACATGTGCATTGTTTTGTTATCACAACATCACATTACCATCATATAATCACATCTAACATCATTTATGCATCATATATCAAGAAAATGCCAAAGTATGCATCATACATGAATGCTAAGCTAATCATCACATATTGTACCATAAAATGGGGGCAAGAGGGATCACAAATATCAAAATATATCCCCCCTACACCTTTATCATCTTATAATCCCATCCACTAAGTATGGCACATCACATGAATCAAAACACATGTGATACATCAACAAGATCATGATACATATACATATCAAATGAAATCATCTAACATCATAAGCACATTTATCTATCAATGGGAAATTAGAAACAAATGACCATCTCATATACACATATGTCATGTCACAAAATGTCCAAATCATACATGTGTGGTATGTCTGTGTCAAAAACGATTATAAATCAAGGCAGTACAATATAAAATCCTTCATCAGCAACATGTGTCAAAACTGCTATACATCATAAATGCCTGCATTTGAGGCGTACAAAGGTGATACATCTATAACAATATAAAATCCTTCATCAGAGGCATGTGTCAAAACTATTGTACATCAACAAATCCTTCATTTGAGGCGTACAAAATAATGGTACATGTATCAAAGCAAGAATAACCTTCATCAAGAGGCATATGTGGATATACAAAATATCAAGGCTGACTTGAGCCCTCTGAAGGAGTATCCAGTTTGTCCCATGGAGGTGGCATAACATGAGAATCACTAGTTCTCCTGGGATGTGGCTACTCCACTGAGGCCTGAGGCTTCTCCAATCTAGTGCCCCTATTTGACAGCTAACTGTAGGAAGTTGCTCATCCCTCAAGAGGCACTACCTCAAAGTTTAAAGACTTGTAATACAAGGCTCAGGCCATCTACTATCACCAAATATCTATGTGTCCAAATAGTCACTGCTATACCCTCTATGTGTCAATATGATACTTATCTTTTTTGTAGCTTGGGATAACTTGGCATGGCCCACTACATGTTCTACCCTGAGCCTATCTTGCTCTAATATCATAGGTTGTAGTTGATCCTGTTTCTGTTTATATAAGCCTATCAATTGGGCCATCTAAGAGGCCATATGTTGAATTTGCTAGAAATACAAAATTTTGTCACCTCATGGGCTAGCCTGGGCCTGAGCCTGATCTCACTCTGATAATATTGTCACAATCTGGGTTCGATCCTAACCTCACTCGAGTTTTCATTGTCACACATTAGCCTCAAGGCCTCATCTCTCTCTACTCTAGCCGTGTCTCTCTGGGCTAGAGCCTACTGTAATTGTTGCTGCAATGTGACTGTTGGTGCCACTAGCTATGTCACTAAGGCTAGTACCTGTGGCACCCTAGATGACTGGCCAATCTCTAGGAATTTGGCTTTGGGAATCTATGTGGGTACCTATCCTGGCCCTTGTGGCCTCCGTCCTTGTTCTTATGGAGCACCTTGCTCATTGTGAGGTAATACATCAAATGGACCCTCTAGATCAGGACCTATTGCTCTCTCTCTCTCAATTCAAAACCATGTCAAATTATTTATGGGTAGTCAAGTTCCTGCTACCTAGGCATCCTCCGGGAATAATAAGACACTGGGGTAGGATAGTGGCATACCAAGTCAAATAATCTGCTGAGGTACCTGGGTCCTTGATCTTGTTGTGCTGGGTCCCATGGCTATGGGACCACCTATGAAAAATCACCCAAGATCGGGCCACCAGTATGTCCAAGCCCTATAGTATGCCTCTCTGAATCTCTACGGTCATACCATATATCAGGCTGTGTAACCCCCTGTATTATTCTAAGCTTCCGCAGATACTTGTCCACTCTATACAGCTCTATGATGTAGCGGCAACTGCTAAGGATAAAGTGGTCTAATTAGCACACACAGAACTCTATGGCATCCTCTAGCCACTGGATATGTCTAGAACGTCTCCATATAATGCCTATCACTAGAAGCTCATCAAACTCTCGCTAGTATCTAAATAGGATGCCTAGGTGGCCTCGTACATCACCACCCACGGATACCCACGCCATGTAAGATGGCTCCTCTATGTCTCTAACATGTAAACTGCCCACAACGCATCTGATCACAATGTGGTCCCATGAACAAATCTGTATCAAAGAGACTGGCCCCATGGTCTTCTAACCATGGTAAGTAATCAAATTCAGATCCCAGTACAAATGCACTAGTATGCACTGCCCCCAGTAATATCACTCACCACTACATGAACTACAGGTAGCAACCCACTCGAGAAGGATTTCCACATCTTATCAATGAGGAAAAAACCCACTGATAAGTGATATGATGTAAAGAGGCCCCCGACGTAATTTCAGGTCAGAAATACACTCGTGCAAGGCAATGGTCATACCATCATGCAGTATGTCATCTATGTCAAAGAGGTAACTACAGGCTGTTCTAATCAGCCCTACATCAAAGCTATAATAAATAAAATTTCCCATGATCGGTAGAAAAAGAATCCACCATACATCCTCTAGGGTCACAGTCATCTCCCTAGTACATAGTCTAAAGCACTGGCTTTCACTATGACATCACTCAGCTAGCGCAGTCACTAAACCATGGTCCAGGGTGATAGATGGCATCCAAGAAATGGGGCCTAGCCCCATCGACTCGAGAAATATGGCCATGGCACATCGATCTCACTGACACATACTCCCCTCTAACTCAGCAATCTGGGAGTGGTGCTCCTATGTCCGAAACATTGAAAAATGTCTTTGCAAAATATAAATTCACTCGTCAGTTACTAAAATTTCTCCTAAAAATCTATATATCATTTTAGGGTTAACCGAAAATTCCTAAAATTTCTTCTAAGTGTCATCTTTTTGGCATTTTTCTTTCCTATACTCTATTGGCCTGAGACATTTGTGCTCCCTTTTGGGCATGTGTGCCTCTTTTTTTGCGTGTTCACATGTGCGTGTTTGTCTTAGGGTGCTTGCACCCTCATTCAGGCACCTACACGCCATTTTGGGTGTGTGCGCCACTCATTCGGTGCTTGTGCCATGCTTCATGTCCCTACACTTGCACGCGTGTGACCCCCTAGTGTGTGAACCCTTATTTTTGTATGTGTGCCCTCCTTTTTGTATGTGCATCCCCTTTCTAGTGTGTGCATGTGCATGCACATGTGTAGTGTGTGTGCATGCGTGTGGGTGTGTGAAGTTTTTTCCTGCACACGTGCATGTGTGCTTTATGATGCCTTTGCCCCCAAAGCAGCACCTCCGCCCCCAACTTGACAGCTACGCCTACGTGCATGTGCGCTAATGCAGCCTCCTAGCCCTAATTACTAATTTTAGGCATTAATGACACAATTTCACAAGAAAAGTTTAGATACTCATAAAGGGGCCATTATCTACGTGCCCCTGGTACACTCAGATTGTGTTTTCTTGCCTCAACCAATCCTGTGTGATCACAATCGTCCTCATTGCTATCAGAGCCTCACAGTAAAATATCAATAGTGTTTAGTAAGAATGAACTGATTGCATTGATTTACCCTCCCATGGTGGGGTATATTAACTTGTTTTTCACCGCCATGAAGGCCTGGAGGCTTGTTTCAATTGTCGTTTTCTCCTCTATTCACTGTAAAAAAATTGTTTTTATTAAATAATTAATTTTCACCGTATTGGGGCATTTTTTGCTGTCCAATACCCCTTTCTTCCCCCTAGGGAAATTTTATTGCTCCTAGGAGATTTTTCTTCTTATTCACACTCTCGTAAATAATTATTTTTCAAAAATAATTATTTTATTAATTTTTACACTAAACAAGGACATTATTTGTCACTTATTTCTTCTTTCCTCCACATAAGGCACTTTCTGTTACACATAGGCCCTTCATTCTATTTCTTCTATTTTCATCTACTATCCACCGCATTTTAGAAAATAGAAAACAAAAACAATATATATTTATATCACATCAAAAATCCAAAAAAAGGGAAATTTTTTTCACAAAATCGTATAAAGTAAAAAACCTACAAAACTGGTAACTTGCTTATTACGGCTGAAACTTGTGACTTTTGCATGGTATTTTCTTGATATCCTACTAGTTGGTTTCACATCTTCCCTGATTAATATGACTTACAGATCACCAGACTCACAACCATTCACAAAGCTAGATGCTTGCTTCGTCTGTGCTCTAGGACATGTTCATTGCTTGGTGTTGTTTCGTTGCGCACAACACTTTTTCCTTTGACCTCATGTCCATTGTCATTTCCCCTTGCATGTATCCTTGTTCAGGGCATCATTTTCAACCCTTTTCCTCAATCATGAACATGTGGATCTCTTTAGCTTGATAACAAAACATGTGTACAACTATCTTAATCATTTTTGGGTTAGTTATGTGAGTTAGTACTTATTTTCCCTATTAAATAAGCTTGTTTCTTTCTCGTATTGCATTACGTTGTTGTATGTTGTGTGGATTTGGTATTTTCAGAAATGGACAGTTTTTCATAGTATGAATTTTTCATGTGATTCTAATTTTTTCGTATGTTTATATTTTTCATACAGACTGATGACGTAGATCTTGTGGTAATATGATGACATCAAAATTGTTCCAATACACAGCAGCTAGAGGCTAATCTCTTCTCTCCACTCTTTCATATTTCTTTTGCATCACTTTCTTCTCACCCCTAGTCTTCTATCTTACTGGGGCATCCTGCCCCTTCCCATTCTTCTATCTATCTCTCACCTTTTTCGATCTTCAATCGTCTTCCTTCATCACCCCATCAAAACTCGAGGGGGCATTTCTCCCTCATACTAATTTTTCTTTTGTTCCTTCAAAATTTATTCTGTCTACTATATTTGAAGTGGTGTCACTTATGCCACCCCAAAGAGGGGAAAATGTAGACACCCATAATTACGTCCGAGTAATTTAAATACTTAAATTGTGCTAATTATCTCCCTTCTAGAAAACTTATGACATATCGTCAAAAGCGCTCATCTTCTCTCTTATTGTTTTTAATTAATTAAAATATGCTAATTAGTTAAGTTACCTGTCTAACAAACAACCTAATTAATGACCTTTCGTTAATTAATCACCCCTTCTATATAGACCAATTAATTGTCTTTTCCTTCCATTTAACCAATAAATCAATATTTAATTAATTTAATCCCCTTCTAATAGCCTAAATCGTACTAATATTCCTCTATTTAGCTTCTATAAGCTTACATCTACCTATTAGTTAATCACCTTTGATTAATTAAAACACCCCCAACTCCCATGACTTGCTAAGTATAAATTAAACCCTTCTAAAGTAAGGTTGCCTTTTATAAAGCAACATTATCCATTCCTAATCATGTTTTACGTTTATCCCACATACAAAGGGATGAAGTGTTTCCTTTATGCATTGGGATATATAAGGACCCCTCCTTCTACCTTTATACCTACACCTAAACTTCTTGAGAAGACAAATGCAAAGCATATAACAAAATAGACTAAGAGATTTTCTTTTGTTTTCTGGAGAGTTCATCATCTTGAAGAGTTAAGCCTCTTTCCTAAGTGCTTTGGTCATATGGGAGGTGTCAAAAGGGTCTTGTAGCCCAACTTTGACAAGCCCTCATTCCTAGGTTCTTGAAATACCAAAGACAACCATTTTTTATAGCCATGTAGCCTACATAGGTCCATTCATTTATTTGTTGTTAGAGAATAGAGGATTTAGATGCTTAACATTGTTAGTTTCAAATTTTTGTATATTGATTAATGTTAGCATCTAACCTTTTTTAATTCTTATCCTAATGGTGCTTAGTAGTTTTTTTAAGTTTTGCTAATTAAGGATATTAGGTGTTAGTCTTTACTTACATTAGCATTAGTTTAAAAAACATTCATGCACACACAAATATTTAATCAAATCAGTCATCCATCTTGATTCCTAAACATTTGGATTAAGTTATGGTTTCTTATATTAACGTTTTGATAATATTTGTGACTACTGATATGTGATTCCAGATTTATGTAATGAATTTTCTTATTCTGCAGTTTGTTGTTTTTCCATATCACCAATCATATGTTCACATAATCCTTTTCGTTGAACTATTTTTACAACAAGGATGTCAACACATACTCCATAGCCTTTGAAATCCAATCTACTCTCTTATCATTCAGTTATTTGTTCAACAAGAATGCTTTAACACTTGGATGAGAGATTAATACATGCATCTTATTATTAGAGACTAGGAACTTAAAATTCTTTAATCCTCTATCTACATAAAGTACTTTCTTTTCAAGAAAATTGTACCTTGTCTCGTAGTCATGTAAAATCTTCCCATAGAAAGTAATTAGTTGCTAAATATTTTCATCACTAACCCGAGTTAATATGGCTGAAATAGTTTCAGCTCCTGCATGTGCATACATTGTAAAATATTTATCAAAATTTAGATTTTCCAGGGCAGGAGCTTGTGAAAAAGTTGTATTGATATCTTCAAATTTGTTTCTTCCTTTTTTGGTTAAAGAGAAAGTTTTATCTTTCTTTAATATGGTTGTTAATAGTTTGGATAATGTTGCAAAACATGGAATGAATCTTCTAACAAAGTTTATTTTTGCAAGAAAAATTTTTAGTGCCTTCTCATGATGAGGCAAGGATAGTTATGAAGTTTCTTCAATTCTGAAAGGATCAATAGCTAAACCTTATCTAGACACAATATCTCTAAGTAATTTACCTTAATGGACTGAAAATATAGAGTTTTTGGGATTCAATGATATTCCAAATTGTCTGCAAAGCTGAAAAGTCTACTTTAAATGCATAATATGATCATCATAATTCTTCAAAAATACAGCAACATCATCTAAATAAAAAAATATGCATTTATTTAATCGTCTGTGAAAATCCATCTCCATTGCATGTTGAAACATTGTACTGGCATTAGAGAGGCCAAAAGGAATTCTTTTGTAAGCATAAGTACCTCACTTTGTAGTGAAATTTGTTTTATATCTGTCTTCTTCACACATAAGAATCTCATTTTATCCACAATAATCATTGAAAAGAGACAACCTGTCTAAACCTAAAACTATTCTTAAAATCGGATCCATGTTGGGTAGCGGATAATGATCTTTTAATGAAGCTTTATTAGGATCTCTAAAATCCTCACATGGCCAGATTTCTTCATTATTTTTCCGAAAAGGAACAAGATTATCTACCCAACTTGAATATTTGACTGTAAATATAATACATGATTCAATCAGTTTGGATAACTCTTTTCTCATCAACTTTTCAATCTTAGAATTTACAGGCCTATTTTTTCCTATCTGGCTTGGAATTCTGTTGCAACTCTATGGTATGCTAAGCTAAAATAGGATCATAACCTCTAAGATCTGGGTGTTTCCAAGTAAAAACATCTATGAATTCATTACACAAATCAATAAAAACTTATTTTCAGCTAAGGAACATACCTTTCTGATAAAAATTTTATTTTCATCATCAACTAAGATCTCTTTGTAGTTATCTGCGTGAGTTGAGGTCTTCCCTTTATCCTTTCTTAATTAATCATCAAAACTGAAAATATATTCTATTGTGACCATTCCTTGGGGCAACTATTTTGTCTTCCATTGAAAAATCTAGTCACCATATAAATGTTGCAAGTTTTCTTGATGTATTGCAGAAAATTCAACTTCTTCTTGCAGAAATCTACAAATTCACTCATTGTCTTTGAAAATTTGCCAATTTTCTTCATTATCAGGTACTCAAGGTTGGATAATTACTTTTATATGTGGTTGTACTTATTTTTTTTCGATCTGTTGTAGTATCTCAAAGCTAGCACCAACTGTTGCAAGTCTATCTACATGTTTGTTTTCATCTCAAGGAATACATTGTATATTGATAGCATCAAAATCCTCCATTAAGTCTAAAAAATCTATGTTTGTAATATTTTAGTAATGAATTCTTACACACATGAAATTTTTTCACTTGATTAATTACTAACTCTGAATCACCAAAAACTTGTACCATGTTGATACCTCTTTTCCTGGCCCATTATAAGCCATGATTTAATGCTTCATATTTAGATACATTACAAGTAGATGAGAATTATAGACTTAAAGCTGAAAAATACCTTTCATTTGTAGGGGAAGTGAGAATCAAACCTACACCTTTTCCTTTTTTGTTCTTGGCTCCATCGAAATGAATCTTTTAAAGCCCTTCTAGTATTTTTTCTATTTTGTACAACAAGGGGGTTGGTGAATTTTCTTCATGCAAACAATAAATGCCAAATAAATATTCTTCTGATTCTTTGAAAGGATCATAAGCATGTTATTCTTGAGTTTTTTCATCCATAAATAGATTATAAACTCCATTTAATGTATAAATGTTTGTTGTAACGTCAAAATGAGATTGATCTATAGCTGCATAATTTTCTGTGGCATTTGAAGGATGAGGCTCAATATTAAATCTAGACAGTGGCTATGAATTAACAATAACTTTAGTTCCATACCTTGTAGTAAATAATACTAATGAACAATCTGTTGAAAGATAACCTCATATATTTACACTAAAATATCTTGATAAGCATAAGGTAAAGTAGGGAGGTAAATCTACTACAGTAACATCTTGTAAGATAGAAAAAATTGAACAAGCATGTAAATTTACCTCCAAATTTCTAATGAAACAAATTGTGTTAGTTGTTATTCCATCTAGCTACAACACACTTTTCTCTATAGGTTCATACTGAAGGTCTAATTTTTTTGTGATTTCTTTAGGCATTACTGTGTTGCTTGCACCACTTTCAACCATGCAGTTATGAACTAAATGATCTCCAATGATCAAAGATAAATAAAATGGTGATGGTTTTTTAATATCATGAGCATTTAAAATATTTTCTTATCATCCACTTAACCTCCTTCATGTGATCCTTCTCTATTTTACTAAGAACCATATAATATTTTTGAGCTTCATTTTTTGCTGATTTTGAATAAATCTGCAACTTAGCATGCTCATGAGCAAGTAAATCCTGTTGTTTTGGAATAATCAGGGCATCCCAAAATTAAAAATTAATATTATGATTTTTCATTACCTCAAAAATATTAAAATAAGAAACAATATTTGAAAAATCTTCTACATATTTAGCATAAGCTTTGGCAAAAACTGACTCTGCTTTAGTAGATTTTTATATCTGAAGTATGGATAATCTTCTAGGATCGGGCTGCAATTGTTTTTACTACTCGTAAAGAGCTGAATTTCTTTCTATTTTTTAAAGAACAACTGAGTTGTTTGATGTTTTTTGACCTATACTTGTTGTTTTATCAGTGACTATACGAAAAACAAGTCTATTTTTTGGTTTTTCTTTATCTTGAGCTTTTTCGTCAGACCTAGTTGTCAATAAAGTCTTCCTCTCCAGAGATTACTAGATTCTATTTGAGTGGTTTCTGAATCTCAAAATATTTCTTTCCATTCCTCCATTTGAGGAATAAATAATGTCTGATTGAGGTTGTGTAACATTTCTTATATTCAGGAAAGCATTTGGAAATTTAACATCTGAATGAGGTTGATTACAAGGTGAACACCAGTCTTCTAAAACCATGTTGACTGGAACAAGATCGCTAGATGAACTAGGAGGCTTTGGATCAAATTTCCTTGGCTGATATGGTTTTCTATAGTTCTAATTTTGTTGAAAAGACTACCTACTCTACTGATTTTGCTAGTAAGAAGCTTGCTAAGGCTTGCTAGGTTGAGCTAGTTTTTTCTCAACTGATATTAATCTATTTCCCATAGTCTACAAATCCTTAAACACATCATCTGTTAGATCTAAAAAAATCATCTCTGAAATGGTAATATGTTGTCGAATAGCTGCTAAATATACCATAAGAGGTATTGAAGGCCTTAAGGTTAATTTACCAGCTTGAATAAGGTTGTTTTCAGCCCAATGGAAATATCATAAGCTACTAGGAGAGTAGTTCCACCCATAGAATTAATCATGGATGAAATATCACTATTTAAAGCTTTGATATGATATATAAATGCATGATCAAATTGAAGCTTAAAAATGGTTGGAATTGTTTCCCAATTTCTAGTAAATCAGATGTCAAAACTAGCCATGAATTCACAAGAAGATATTTTTATTGTAGATAGTTGTTCTATAAGAGATATGTGAACAAAACTATCTTGAAATTAATTAAGTAATTTTTTCCCTAACTCATTCCAAGTTATTATACTCCCTATCTCTATTATTTTGTACCATTACAAAGCTTATCCTTAAAATGATGTAGCTAAGAGTCTTAAGGCTACATCTTCATGAGTTATATTATGAACTACACAAAGGTCTACAATATCTTTAATGTGCTCTGTAGGGATAATCTAATTTTCACAATTAAATGAAGGAAAACCTTTGAGGGAAAGAATAGGTATATCTTGATAGACTTGAATTACTAAAGGGTTTCCATTAGTAAAGGTCACAAAATTTCTAGGTGGTTGTAGAGTCATTGTAATAATAGGGATTTGAACAACAAGATTAATAGGTTGAGAAGGAAAAGGAAGCGGGTTGCCAAAACTATGCCTATTATAATGTAAGGTATTGCCAACTCTTCTTCTTCTCTAAAAATTCAAACGTAAAGAAATAAAATCAGTAGGAAGACGTCTTACTGATGATCTTGTAGTCACTTTAGGCATAAAACATGATGCAAATATGGTCTGAAATCAGCCTTATGGAGTAGCCAAATAAATCTTTTTATTTTAGAATAGATTGTCATAGCTTTTCTCTCCAAAATTGATTTTATTTTGTTGTAAATCTATTATAAATTACTATAATTTGTTATAGATCTGATCCGTGTCCCTCTGGCTATGCAAAAAATTATTATCTCTCAAAAGGGTACCCTAGTTGAGAGATGAGAGTACGGGTTCTAAGCTTTCTCGATATCTCACTTTCGTAGATACAATGGAAACACCTCATGTATGTGGGTATACCTATTGTTAAGGTGAGTCTTCAGTATCAAGGTCGGTTCCTTACTGATGTATCCTAAACTAATTTTTGGGGTTTTGAGGGTAAAAAGATGACTTTAACTGAAATTGAAATGGGTGATACACCAAACGTATTAAGGCCTTTGACTAAGTATATGCACAATAAAATTGAGAATGAATTTTAGATGCACAAACCAATGGTTTTAAGTAGAATATTAAGGCAAAATAATTATGTATTGAGGGATAAATCACAACAACATAAAATCCTAAACATGCACACTAATATTCTACAGAAAATACCAAATTTATAGCAAGGTAAGATGATTAATAAAGGAATTATCATTCACAATAACGAATGGAAAGATACACACCACTAGAAATAATTGAAAACGCCAAATGTAGCTCTCATTCAAGGGAAAACTGGCATAAATATGCTCCAACACTCCTATGTCCAAAAATTCCACCCCCAGTACGTTGTTAGTGCACACAATATATAAAAATAATAATTCACCCAATCCCTCCTAAAGATAGGCTAAAATTTGTACTTACCCATGCATGGAAAATTTGTCCCTTTATCATGAATAAACAAAAGAATAAAAATAGACATGTTGATTATAATAAGGCAATAATATCCTTTGTTACAATAATACACTTTAGTCAAAGTCCAATTTACTTCTCTCTTTTTAAAGAGATAAATTAATTTGGGTGAAGAGTTAAGCTAATATAGGCATTTTTCTTTTTGGTCAAGTCTTCACAATGCAAGTGCATAATTTCTTCCTCTTCTATATGATGTTACACTTGCAATTTGATCCACTTGGAATGATAAATTTTGCACTTGTACAATTCTATCCCCTTGGATAGACATGCAAATAAAATATCATCTCTGTGTAAGTAAAATAAATAAAACATTTGATCCTCAATACTTTCACAAAAATATTCACCCAACCACTTTGGGGACCATCTACATGCATAATCCTTTTTGTACTTTGTTTACTATGTCAGGAAAAAACCTTGCAAAATACCCTTTTAAAAGTGGGCACCACAAGGATTATGATGCAAAGACACTTTCCTTTCATTTTCTACGCCACCTATACTTGACTTTACCATTCAAAGAAGTTGAGGTAGTTTGATTTGTTTAAGGTAACGTGATTCTTATTTGACTAAACAAAGGTATGTATGTTGATAACTAATCATAGTTTTGATTAGATGTTGACCACCTTTAACTTAATCTTGGTCATACTATAGTCATGAGCCTCGTTTATGTAATAATTATTTGTATATATTTTAGTCGTACCTTTTTGGAATATTTAGTAGCAAAAACAGACCTTATAAAGGTCAAGGAATTTTTATTTTTTAAAAATAATTGGAGGTGTGTTGCCACTCTCAAAATTCCCCTCTTTTGAAGTCAAGTTTCGACAACTTTGAGTTGGTACCTTGGAGTATTGGATCGTGTTGAGCCTGGTATTATTTACAATTTTTCATTCCATGGGGAATAGTTTGAAATTCAGGTGTAATGGTGGATTTTTTCCCCTTCTTTTTATTTCTTCCTGTAGTTGGGAATGATGGGTCTATCTTCCTAGTTAATTTTTGTCCTAGTATCCATGGGTAGTATGTGGACATCCCTAATTGAATGTGGCATGGATGTATTTCAAGAAACAAAGGAATCCTCCACTCGTCTAAACGACACAACTCCAAGGGTAAAGCCGAAGGGAAAATCCTCAAATAAGCGTAGGCTATATACATGTCCCAGGTCAAAAATTAAGACAAAACAAGCTGAAATCAGCTAAGTATGGAAGGTTTAGAGGATGGTGCCACTTGGATCATCGGTGAAACTTCAAGAGTTAAGGCTAGTTGTAGTTCTAAAACTTGCACCATTCCTCCACATGTGCCAGATCACAAAAGTGACAG
>CM034152.1:639079184-639265617 GCA_019776745.2 Taxus chinensis | reverse complement strand
CTAAAAAGGAAAGCTCAATCTTTGAAAAAAATGTTATTCTGACCCCTCCTAGTACTGGTACTGGAATTCACAATATAAAATCTTATTTTGAGAAACCATCTAAGGAAACCCACCCTTATCCAGTAGGACAATCACAATCAAGGCATAATGATTACATTCAAAAGGAAACTCAAAATGAGAATGTGTTCATTTTTATTTCCATGATGTTATCAATAAAAATAACATTGAAATGCCCCACCTTGAAGAAATTCCATTGAATGATGTCGATTTTGACACTGTACCACCTATCTAATTGAATGAATATGACACTACATCACCTACCATTTCCAAATTTAATGTTATAGGTGAAATTCCTTGCAGTGGAAATCAACGAAATTTAAATTCCACCAAGGTAAATACTCAATGGACACCTATTTCAAGACGAAATAGAAAGGAAAGAAAATGGGACTTGGGAAGGATTTTTAGGTTATAATGGGTTTCTAATTTTCCATTTATTGAACTTGTTAAAAATGAGAATAAGTTTTAACCTCCCAAATAATGAAAATGTACATATGTAGTTGGAAATTGGGTAGGGACAGGACAATGGAACTTAAGTTCGATACTATTGAGAACTATGTATGAAAGATATATTAAAAGATAATTGTAGATGGCGTTGAGAAGAATGCTGCGAGATGGAAAAATGTGGATGATTGTTTGCATATTAGGTATGAAAACTAATTTAAAGAGCACAAGAGAAATGGAATAATAGTTGCAGCGAATGGATGAACAATTACCTCTCAATTCAACAAGATCATTCAAAATATTCTTTTGGGTAAAATAGTTCAGCTAGCTACTATTTTTCACATTTTTAAAAGAGGCCATCCTATAACTAATTTTCCTAAACAAAATAAGATGTTTAATTTTCTTGGTGTCCCAAAATTTCCTCATTCTCACTGGTCATAAAGTAGTGGTTGGGATTGGGGAAAATTCTTATCTATGATTGAGAAAGAATACTTGAAAGAGAAACTGATGTATGCACGATACATATCTTTGTTTATTCATGAGGTTACAGAAATAGATAATATTGTTTGGGTCTATATGCATGTGTATAATTTTGAGAATTATTTGAGACAACCTCACTTAATTTCCATTCACAATATGAGAGAGGAATCAAATGATGAAAAAATTTGTGAGTTGGTGATAAAAGGTTGAAGGAGATCAATGACATGGATGATGTTGCAATTGCATCAAATTTGGTATGTTTTGGGGCAGATGGGGCATCTATAATGTAAGGTAATTGTAATGGCCTTTACGTAAGGCTTCAAACATCGCATTTCCCTTATAATATTTCTTTTCATTGTATGGCTTATAGAATGATCCAAGCATACAGAATAGTTGGTAAATTTAAACCTTTAGCAAAATTTAAAGACCTTGTTCAAGAGGTACATGCTTATTTTTTACGTATTACTCAAAGGTTAATGGAATTCCAAATATTTGTAGATGGAATAACAAATGGGCACAAACTGTTAAAATAGGTCGACATCAAATGGATGTCATTGTACCAACTGGTTCATAGGGTGTATGAAGAGTATCAATCCTTATTTAGAGTGATGTGGTAGAATCACATAGAAGTGGATGAGGACCAAGATTTGATACATAGTTTTAATGATATAAAGTAATTTCTGATGTTTTGTTTTCTCCTTCTCATGTTGGAAGAAATGCATAGTTTAATTGAACACGCACAAGAAATAACTATCCATATTTTTTATTTTTCTAGTTTGAGGAAAAGAGTTTGTATGAAAATAGAATATCTGTATCTCAATGAAACTAATTCTACAAGTCCAAAGTTCTATGGTTGGAATGATTTGATAAATATTAGACATGTAAGTAGATTTTTGAATCTTAACTTGTTTTGGGAAGTATGTTCTTCTGTATGCGGATATGATATACCGATGTACATGTTTAAAGTAGTATTAGGTAAGGTTGAGGAGATAAAAGTCACAAGGATGTTGTTTGATAACATTGTACCATAAAAAGGGTAAGGTTAAGAGAAATTTTAGTGTCCCTACTATAATAAATAAGGTAGATGTTTAGAAGGGATGTTTTACTTGAAGCAATGGCTATAGAAAATACAAACTTTTGGAATCCTGTCAAAAATGAAAGACATATGCAAAAAAACTAATTCAAGAGGTTGACTACATTGATTCAACATTTTTCTAAGCATTTTGATATAAATTGAATGACTATTATAGGTACTTTAAGGATGGATAGTTTGATTTCTCAAAGTCATGAATTCGGCACTACAATGACTCAAAAATTCAAAGATTTGGATAATCCCTTAGAGTGTCGAGCAATAACCTGACTATGGAAAAGAGTTGGGGTGAGTACTATTTTACAGAAAACCATATATGAGTTTTTCTCATTAGTTGATCTATGTAGAAAACTAATTTTGGGTTCAGTTGAAGATGAGATAATTTTCAGTGCCTTGGTCTTTAGAAAGTCAAAATTGCGAAACACGCTTGACAAACACTAGGAAAATTATTTGAGAATTTATTCATAATGGTACAAAGTGGATAGATTTCCATACAAAATTCTTATGGAAATATGGAAGTCGAATACTAAAAGGAGAGGGGTTGAAAACAATGGGACAAATACAACAAATGACCCCTATTGCAGCAGTCGATTTTCAAGAAAGAGAGAGTCGGTCTCAGAGATAGTGAATCAAATGATAAATATGATCTATGTCCATCAAGTTGGAAGCTTCCATTTATGGATATCCCATCATATATATGTTCATATAATAGTTAATATATTCAAATATTCAGTACATTTGTTTGAATCTGAAACAACGATTAACGCTAACCCTAAACATACTTGAGCGTAAAGGTAATCATAGTGATTCCATTTCTATTTTGATTGCAAAAACTTTACAAATTCATGTTTTAAGGAGTATTTATTATATTTCACATAAAATGATTTTGATCTCTTTTATAGAAAGCATACACCATGACTGGTTGGATATAAAATCACAATGCATTTACATTATTATATACTCTACACATATAAGATTTGTGGTTATTAATTATGAGATATAATAAGTGGATTTTCTTGAATCATTATTGAATTGAAAATTTCAAAATAACATTATTCCTCATTTAACTTTCTTAAGACATGCCTTGTATGAAAAAATTGAAGATTGTCATTGCAACAAATGGAACAATTTTTAAAATGGATCTAAATACACTAAAGAGTAAATCCATGCACATATATATTTAACTTGTGCACATCTTTGTAAATGTTGTCTTCAACCAAAGGAGACATAAATACCACATGTTTATTAATACAATAAATATAAAGATATATCTAGTATATTTATTAGAGAATTTACAATTTTATCCATGACCATGATTTCCTCCTAAATAATAGAAAACCCAAAACCAAACTACCACTTTAACTTGGAATCAGGCTCCATAAGTTTAATAAATTATATCATCTTCTATAACATTCTCCAATATTCATCTCTTAGAATTGAAATTTGTAAAAAATCAGAGTGACTTACATGTAACTTTGCTAGCAATTCATAACTGATAGTAGAGCTTTCCTCTACTATTGTATGAAAACTTACTGACAAGGTTATCAATGGTTTAACAAAGTCAAAAAAAATTGTCACATCTAGCTTCTCAAGAATTCAGCCCTTCTCTTGATTCATTTTTTCTTTTTACTTCTTCTGGAATGCATCCTTTGTAATGAATTGGTGTGTTTTGTCAAAAGGCATTGGAAAAGCAATATTTTTGAACTCTTGTATATTTCCATACAGCTCATGTAATATTCTTTGACACTTATTCAGCAATTATTGTGCTTCTCCCAACATCAAACACTTCTAAATCATAGATGATACCTTTATTGAGGCATCAAACTAGTTCTGAATTCCTCTAGATGTCAGCTTTGTGTCACTGAATTTGTAGAAATCTTCCAACATTTTCTATGTTGTATCCTCTCTTAGAGCCTTAATTTTTCTTCTACCTATAATGTATTTGTGGATCTTATCACAAATTTTCTATGTAGATCAATCATGAATTCAAACAATCTAATCAAATTATCAATTTTTTGGTTTATTTCCCCCAAAACATTATTCGTCATATTAATCAATCCCTTTTTATGAAATCCAGATAGTTTGATGTTGGAATACTACATTTCCTTTTTTTGTTTTACCAATTCATGTTCCAATATTTCATTTTGTTTTTTCTCATCATCTAGGCTCTGTTCAAAATTTTTGATCTTTTATTTCTCTTCCTTCATATCCGCATTCAATTATCCCAATGCTTTTTGTAATCAATCATTATTACTTGTTGTTTCCTATAATATTTTCCTCACCTATTCATTTTCTACCTATGTTTTTTCATTCACAATAACTACACTCTTATAGGCATATGATTTTATCTTCCTCTCCAACTCACCTATCATATTAACTGCTTCATTTCCTTTTTCTTTCTCATTTACCATGTATGCCTCTAACTTTTGAATCTTATTATTAAAATTATTCATCTCCCTCTCTTCCTTTAGTGATGTTGTGTAAACCAAATCATTATATCTTTTCAATACATTAATTTTGTCAGAAGGTTTCATTTCCTTAATATCCATTTGAAGGGAGGTCACCTCATAGTCATTGGAAACCATTTCATTCTTTGGTTGTACAAATTTGGGCACAACATACATGTATTCTAGGGTATCTGTGTCTGGGTTATATGTAGGCAATAGGATCATTATGGCTGGATCTGAAGTTCCAATAGCCTGTGGAATTTGCTTACTTTTTCTTTTATCTCTTTTTGATTTATTGGAAAACTCAGCTAGGTAATCCAAACATGAGGTGTTCATAGTAATGAACTATTCCACATTGAATGGAGAAGGATTAACTGAATTTTGGGGAGAATTTCCTTGAGGAATGGATTTTTTTAATGGGTGTAAGTGGTACCGAATTCTATAAATAGTTTCCTTAAAACAAGAGTAACTGTACCTATTTCTACCTCTATCTTTTTCCTCTTCTTGGATCCTTGTTGAATAATAGCCCTTCCATCTTCAAATGTCTTTATTGGCATCTTTATGTTTCTAAAACTATGTTGACTACTACCATCATAAATAGAACTACCAACATTAGTAATAGTAATAAATTCATACAAACTTCCCCTCTAGGATTTTCAATGTGTGGTTGAACTGTTTGCTGAGGATTTGACTCTAGAATAAATTGCACTAGATTAGCACTTGTAGATGTTGTAGTATGTAGTTTTCCTTTTTCTGAAGGTGAATCTCTAAGGCCTTAACTATCAAAAATATTTATAGACTGTACCTCTATTTGAAACCAAATGCATTATCTTGTTCAACCCAAACCACCACCACTAAAACCCAACTTTTCAACAATAAATTCTCTTATAGAAAATATTTTTTTCAAGAATTCATAGAGACTTGGTTTATATGTGCTAGGGCTAGTGTTTAATTCCTCAAGGGTATTTTCATCATCACTACTTTCCTCTTGATGATTCTTTTGATTCCAAAATTTACTAAAATCTACATCTTCTCGAATAGAATCATAACCTTCTATAGATTTTGCATGGACTAGGACCTGCCTCATAGATCAAAAGGCATATTTTTTTTACCTTTTTCAATTTCTATCTCACAATTCTTGATTTAATTCCTTTTCCATGATTTTAAAGGACTTAATTACGTATTTCACAAAATTTAGCAGATTGAAAATCCTCTGCATTTTTTATGGACAATCAGGAAATCAAAAAAATTGTTTTTGAGAACTCTTAAGAACTAATTCCTCTCTCAAAAAAAAATCCATTCATTTCTATTTCTACTTCATCCCAAGAGTTCTTGTTTTTCAATTTTTCCAGCAAGGTTTTGTTTTCATGTTGAATTTTAATGGTAGAGTTCTTATTCAACACTACCCTTGCTGTAATAAACTCATATGGGTCATACAACCAGTGAGTGTCAACATAAAACTTAAAAATATGTAATATTTCATGTGCCACATAGAATTATTTTCTTTCAAATATGAACCCTCAAGATGAGAACCATAAGGAAGGAAATATGCTCTTCTTTTGTTGAGTAACAAAATTGACATTTTATGTGCTAGCCATCTGTCGTATATATTCTAAGGAAATAAATATGTCTATCACATGTATTGGATATTTGTAAAGTTGTAATAATGATCCATAAAACATTAGCATAATATATTCCTCCATGAAGTACCATACTGTTAAATATATTTATGATCCCAGTTGAATGCAATCTCTACATTTCACATGAAATCTAGGCAATGTACTTTTTGTAATTTTTTCATAAATTGGAGCCCAAAGATAATACATGAATTGATTGTAGTCCCTTATATTATCATTCATCCTTATCTAGGGGATCCACTCAGTTAATGGACGCATCACTTTTGGCTAGACCTGAACAATATAGGGCTCAATTGCAAGTATTTTTAGCCATTCAGTAAACCACCATAGAATTAAATATCACAAGTAGGTAGTGAACCTAAAGGTCTTAGTAACAGAGCCTTATTTGATTGTTAATAATTGTTTATGTATAGATTTTGGAACGTATCCATCAAATCTATATTGACAAGGTGGTTTAACGAAATGCATATTGTATACCTTTTCTAGGAGGGTTTCATCCACTTTCTCATTGCCATTAAAGTCAAAGAAAAATACTAGCATAGAAATGGTATCCCTTACCCAGGGTTTAAACATGTAAATTGCGTACGGATCCTTCCTTTTTGCTACCTCTCCATCAAATGTTAAATTTTGTAAAATCTCGTCTTTGTCTTTTTTATTAGTGGCATGATGATCACTGGAGATTTTTTCTAGGTTTATGTGGATTGTTCCTAAATATTTGCTTTCAACCCCCAATGCATTTGCAAGATTTACCTTTGTGACAGAAAAAAAATTCTGGTTCGTTGCCCTTTACAAAAATTTATTTTTTTATCTCATTGTAATTTTTTTTCACATATATTGACAAATTCAGGGTTGGTGAAAACCTCGTGAAGTATCATGTTTCCCAATCTAGACCCTCATGTTATTGAACCTTTATGTCTACGTCATGGGTTTGAATGTCTGCTTTCTGTCATCTTCATCTTAGACGTGTATCTAAGATGTGAAGCTCTTGTTCCAATTACAATATCATAAATATCTTGATATTCATTTGTAAAACTAGGGGTTTTAATTTTAAGAAATTTAGCTTATGAGATTTCGGTTTTACTTTTACTTTAGGACCTTGTCGAAGTAGACATGCTAGGAATTTTAAATTTTGTAAACCCTCAACCCTAATTTCTCAACCCTTATACTAAAATATTTCAAAGCGAAGGATTATACAATGCTACATATAAAAAAGATAATATTTAAATAATCAAGACTCAAATGTTGGATGACACTTACTCAAAAATATGAAAATTGAGTCTTATACAGTCAAAGCACAATGTTGTGTCCCACTTCGTGTCCCAAAAATGTGAGTAAGAGGTTCAGCGGATCGGAAATCAAGGGTATTCATGTGAACACCCCTTCGTGCGAACCCCTTTGGGTTTAAATAATTTTGGTGGAAAAGAATTATATTTAGATATTTATATAGTTTTGGGTGGCATATTTAAGGTTTAGGGGGGTTCACGTGAAGGGGGTTTCACGCGAACCCCCTTCGTGCGAACCCCCCTTCGCGCTAACCCCCCTATGTGGCACATTTTGGTGCCAAATTCATTTGGAGGATAATTTTATGCCAAAATGTGTCACTTAGGTGCCACGTAATTAGGGTTAACAAATGAATAAAATTACAAAAATTTAACAAAAACTATAGAATTTTTTTAGCTTTCTAAAAATATAATTTTTATTTTTTAAAAATCATTTTTACTATTTATTTTTTATATTTTTCTAACATATAGTATTTTAGGACAATCAATTGTATGCAATCAACCCAATAATCAATTAAAAAATATATAAGTCAAAAAAATATGAAAATTTGACAGCACCTCAAAATTCAAATCCTGAACATATATGTAAAATTTCATGGTGAAAAAAAAAAATTCATTTAAAAAACCACTCAGTGACAGTCACCTCTTTTATAACATAAGAAACAACGTATGAATAAAATTAAGAAAAAGACCATATTTTTTGCCATTTAAAAAAAAAAATTACATGTATTCTACACTATAAACACAACATTTTGTTAGTTTGTGGAATTTCATGAATGTGTACTGTTTTGTGGCTATTACCTTTATAAAATCAATGAAACCGAAAATTCATGTTTATAAAGGTACAAAAAATACAAGAAAGTGGGACATTTTATTGTGCTTTTACCATTCTAGAAACAAAATTTCAATTTTCAACATCACTATAAACAGTTAGGTCTTTCATTGTACTTTTTAGACGTCAAATTTAGCCTCTAATTGAATTTCATTCAGTGGATGAAAGTTGTCACTTAGCTAGGCCTATTTTTCAGAAGTTCCATTCAAAATTTGAGTGTGATAGGCCTTCGTCCTCGAATAGAGCATGTGCCTCTAATATTAATATATTGAATGATTTACATTATTTATCAGATGGCCATGTGGAATGATTCTGAGCCTCCTTGAGGTAAAGGCATTCCTCAAAATCCATTCACGCATAATGAACCGATTTAATAATAAAGTTTCGGGACCACAGTGACATTTGTGGGGATTTAATGACTTGGTAATTTAAAGTTTTTGGGGCATTTGAAACATATTAAATAATACACCCCCTCTTTTACCCATGCCATGTGGAATAATTCCATGGATTTCTTTTTGTTGTTCCCCCACATAAGTGCATCTCCCAGATTTAGCTGGGATGAATTATAATTTCAGCTCCAAGTTTAATTTTACATTGTTCATCATGGAATATATGATGGGCCCCAACATATTATATATATTATTTATATATATGTTATTATATATATATATTATTTATAATATATATATATACTATTTACATTATTGATTTGTTAAATTAGATTCTTTCTTTCTGAAAATAATTTAATGTTTTAAAAAAATTAGAAAGCTATCACAAGTTCAATTTTGAAAATACAAAAAAAAATCCATAGATAAGAATAGATAATAGGAATTCTTTCTAAAGAAAATGAGTATGAATAAAATCAAATGTTGCTTGATATTATTTACTATTTGAATTGAAGTAACAAACAAAAATGTTGTTTTTAAATAGAATTCATAATTATTGATGTCATTAATGATGAAATTTAGTGTTTTCAAATTTATATAGTGTTTTCAAAATTATATTTAGATGTTATATATTTCAAAACTTTGGTATTTTTTATATTTATTTTATTCAAGTTAATCATATATATTTTGAAATAAAATTAAAATTTCCATATTTTTTTGTTGAAAGGTAATGTCTTTTATAATATCTCATTTACAACGGGTAAAGCTTAACCTATCCATTCAAATTTGATCACTGAATGTAATGATGGATGTTTCAATATATTTTGCAAGAAATTGCCCTTTTCAGAAAGCTTAGTAACTTTTGAATATACATGACCATATTTAGTAGCTCCTCAACTCCTTCCCGAGGCCATTCAGTATTTTGGTGAATTATTTTTTCCTTTTATGTGAGTTTACCCACTCAGAAAAAGAGTCTCTCCCTCTTATGTATTTTTTTGTTTTCTTACCTAAAGAAATTTGAGCTACAGGGAATTGAAGAATTCTTCTGGTGCAATAAAATCATGTTATCTCTCAAAAGAGAACCCTATAGAGAGATGATGGTAGGGGTTATTAGATTTTTTTGGATCTCTCTCTTTCGTAGATACAATAGAAACACCTTAGGTATGTGGGTATACCTTTTGTATAGGTGAGTCTCAGGTATCAAGGCCGTTTCCTTTGTTGATGTATCCTAAACTAATTTTTTAGGGTTTTGAGGGTAAAAAGGTGACTCTAAATGAATTAAAAACTGCGGTGATAAACCAAACTTGTTGAGGGATTTGAATGACTACATGCACAGATATCTAAGAATGGATTTTGGATGCACAAACCAATAGTTTTCAGCACAATATTAAGGAAAATCACTTAATGTATTGAGGGAATGATTCATAACAATATTGTTAAGATAAACATGCACACTAATATTATGCAAAAATTACTAAATTTACAACAAGGTAAGATGATTAATCAAGGAAGTTGAAATTCACAAGAAATAATAAAGTATACACAACACTGCAAATAATTGGAAAGGCAGAAATTAATTCTCATTCAAAAGGAAAAACTGGCAAGATCTGCTTCAGCATTCATGTGTGCAAAAATTCCTCCTTGTGCCTTGCAATTACACACAATATATAAAAATTTATTCCTCCCACCCCTCCTAAAAATAGACTAAAATTGTACTTTCCCATGCATCCTATTTTTATCCTTTATCCGAAATAAATAAAGGAATAAAAATAAACATGTTAATACAATGAGTTATTAATAGCCTTGGTTACAAAATACAACTTAGTCAAAATGCAGTTGACTGTTCTATTTTTAATAAATTTGGATGTATAATTTGGCTAATAATAAGCTTTGATTGATGAGAAAGTCTTCTCCGATGAATGTAATATTTGTCTTCTAGCTAATGATTTGACACTTGCAATTTGAAAAACTTTCCCCCTTGGATGCACATGTAAAATAATATTTCCCTGTTTGTGAGTAGAAATAAATCCTTTATTTACAATACTTGGCTAGATATTCACCCGTGTATCCATATTTATGGGCACCACCTTTTGGTTATTATGCTGACATCACCTCTATCTTCTTGTGGTCACATGAAAAGATACTCCCGTGCAAGAAAATACTACTTTTTTTCATAACTTAACAAAGTATAAATCACCCCAAAGTGGGGACCATCTATGATAATAAGGTATATTTTGAAAAGGTTAAGGTGATCATGAGCTGCATTTAAATCGACCCTCCATTTGCCCCTTGTTCATGGCATATGATATGGTCTTCATTTGATTTGGACATGGGCATAATAATCATTGTTATAATTTAAAATAATAATCATGTTGATTATTCACTTCGGCACATATTGGATAATTACTCCATTTTTATAAAATGAGGTCAAGGGACCCTTTTACATAGTTGATGGTGTATAAATTATTGTTTATACCTTATCTAAAGTCAATGCAATGAGAACATTAAATTGGGGTCCATCCCCTTCGTGATGATGAATCACCCTTAGCTTTTTCAGCTATAGATATTTAACCAGGGTTGAATTAGGGTTTTCCCTATTATTGACACGTGTGAAATCATTGAACCTAGTTTAGTTAAGGTTGAATACAGTCGAGCTAAGCAAATAAACATTCAAAAACCTAATCATTTTCATATATTTCCTCTCGATCTTGAGGGAATGGGTGAATTCCTCGTGAAATTTTTTTGGCGGATATTGATGAGATCCTTTGATCTCCTTCTGAAGGATTTCTAGTTTCTTTGTAGGATTTTTGAGCCCATTGTGCTTCTCTGGAAAAAAGAAAATGTGTAAACCCTAATGGAGGATGAATGTTTTTTTTAAGGCGAGCCTTTGGTTCCTTGAGTTGTAACTTGTTTCTCTCAGTTGTTTTGGATTTATTAGTACTAACACTTTGAAACCCTTGTGTTTCTTTGCATTTTATTTTACAACCTTGATCTCTGAGCTCAAAAATCACTTTGAGTCTTAGTCATTTTACTCTACTCTTGATATTAATGAGGGTTTTTTGGTTTTGATCATATTGTACTGGTACGTTGGTTGCATTTCAATTATCCATGCAAACTCTTAGTAAATATGTACATTTGTTGATGTGGGTATTTACGTTTGTTCATTTCTTGATTCTCTTTGTAGATATGGGACTCTGAAAAAATGTTTATTTTGTACTTACCTTTGCTTGGCTCTAATTTATTTGGAGATTTTTATATTCTGTTGTGCAAAAGGCACCATGGTCGCCATATTTAGAGATGAAGCTCACATTTTTCCTCTGATGTTGCTCTAATTTTTTTCCTTAAAATTGTGGTATCCTAGTGAAAATCTTCTGGTTTATTGCTAATATTATACATGGTATTCATGGTTTAGGTTTTACCTTGTTAGATCTGATCTTATAAGGTGAGCTGTGATTTGATTTTCTTGTGACCCATATTTTGTTATTCACTTTATAGTTGACAAGGTTTGATCTTGTCATTTATAGTGTGTATGAGAAGATTTGACATACCTTTAAGATATGTTTGGATTTACCTTTCCAAAATAAAGATGATTTGAGTTATTTGCTATCTAAAACTCTATATTTGTATATTTTAAGATATGGGTATTTGGATTTCCTAGCTTATTTCTCATTCCTTAATGACCACCTGGTAGCTTGACACATATGCAAAGTAATATCCTTCTGTATTTTCATCCTCGGTTTGCATTTATAAGTAACTCATCCTTTTATTATCTTGATGGAGAATTCGTGCTTTGTGATGTATGTCATGTTTTGAGTTGTCCATCTTGGCTTAGTATTGATTGTTTACCTTAGCTTTGTATCATCTTTTTCTTTTGTTTATTCAGGAGGGTTTCAATCCTTGGAACCTATGAGTGTTTTCAATTTCTATGGTATGTTGGGTTTTCACATTTATATTGCACAAGCCTTCTATTGGGTTTAATTACGCTTGTAGAGAAACTGTATTGGCTTTGTTGGTGCTAAAATTAGTCTTGCCCCGTTTACCATTAAAATCCCTCAATTTTTTGCCTCTGTCACATTTTTTTATCTCTCCGTGTTGGCGCTTAAAGACTCTGTCCTCCATTTTGTCACCATGATTAGTCCCTTCCTTGGTTGAGGATCACTTAAATGCCCAAAATTTGTTTTTATTCCTCTGACCATATGAAGGAGTTTGCTACTTGGCCATAAAACTTGGGTCGTTCCTTCCCTTCTGTTTTCCATAGTCCTGTATTATTGTCCCCACCATTTTTGTCCTAGGTACCTAAGGAAACATGATTTAATGTAGTTAAGAGGATCATGTTTGAACCTTAAAAATTTTCCAAAGTCTCTGTCCTTGAAGAAAATTTCATCTCTGGGCTCAAATAGTGGTTTCCCTGCATTTTTATAGTTTGACAGGTGTGTTTCTGCTATCAATTTTAAATCTCTACATTAGTGGAAACATGGCTCTTTTTGGTTGGATGCAACTCAGCAGGGAAATCTAAAAACTCTATGGCTTGCTTCGACCAAAAACTTTTCCACTTGGACGAATGGTGCTTATTTGAAAAATCACCTTTTTGTTTGGCCTTGGAGTTACGCCAGGAGGACATGTGCAGGATTCCACTATTTTTCCCAAACTTAGACAAATTTTTATGCAGTACGTACAATTTTCGTAGCCTGTGGACACATGGTGGGTTGGCACTCATTTCAAAATCTTCCTCAGGGTCCCACCTTAACAAATGCGATAGAGGGACATGTGGGGGGCTTCCACTGGCTCTTCTTTGTACTTAAAATATTTAAAGAAAGTTTGTAAAGCATGTGACACGTGGTGAGCCCATGCTCATTAAGATTCTTCATTCTTGGGAACCATCTTGAAGTTATGTCATAAAGACATATGGAGGTTTTCGCCAGGCTTTCCTTACTTAGACTTTTCAAGAAACTCCCTAAAATGCCTAAGACACATGGAGGGGCCGAGCATGTTTAGGGACTAGACCCTAAGTTTAATTTTGCAGAAGCATCAGGAGGACACTTGGAGGATTTTACTCACTCTACCCTTCGCTTAGAATTTTCAATAGCTAAAGGAGATTACCTCAGTACCTAGACATATGGTGTGTTCCCCTGAACTTTCAACTTTTTAAAGACTTTTCCGGACTGAGACACGTGTTGAGCCCACACTTGTTTGGGGTCTCTACTTTTGGGGACCATCTCAAGATGCACCATTGAGACACATGGCAGTTTCAAATTTCAAAAGGTGGTGAGGCAGGCTTCTAGGGGAAATTTATAAAAAAAAAAAATTGTGAAGAAAAGGGTTAAAATATAAAAAGGAAGCATGGTTCCGCTGGGACCCAAATTAGGACACGTGTCAAGTCCATTTTTTAAGGTGGAGGGGAAGAGAAAAATGATAAATTTTACATTTTTTCCAAAATTTGTAAAAAGTAAAAAAGACCCCCTAGGCCCATTTTGACTCAAATATCCCACATGGATGGTCTAATTTCAAAATGGAAATCGATGGCAGTTGTGCATCTATATCTTATTTTTCCATCATTTTTCTCCAAAGCTCATGGGGATGCAAATTTTTATGGTTTTTTATCATTTCTTGACATCTCCCGCACGCCAAATGAAGATCAGAATTAGTTTGATATCTTGATTTTGTAGGGAAGATCTGCAGACATCTTTTACCATTAAAATTTGATCTGACTATCGGGTTTGATATGATTTTCCAATATTTCCTTCCTTGGCACACAAAGAACCAAATTTGATGGATAGGAGGAGGAATTAGTTGGCGTGTGAGATGAGGATTGATTTACCAGATGAAAGGATTGAATGCTGGAAATATTTGAAGAGATTTTTCCTCTGATGCGCCTGAATTTTTTTTTTTGCAGATTTGATTCTTGGGGTCAAGATAAAAATCGCAGCAAGCAATGGTCCTTTGAATGTTTTTGTTTTGGGGGGAAAACTCTGTTGTAGAAAAAGTGTTATAAATTGCATGAACTTGTCATGTAAATGATTGGAGTATTAGAGTTCGGGAGTCACTTTCCTAAGAGAAAAGTTTGACAGAGCCTATCTTTCTGAGAAGCAAGCTGAGGAACATGTTTATTTTTTATTTTTTAAATTTGATCATGTCAAGGTGGTTGCAAGCGTATAACCATTGACAAGCTCTGAGATTGTTCTAGAAACTTTCCCCCACTTATGATTTTAATCAAATTTGAGCTAATCTGTGTTGATTTTGAGAAAAATTTGTGTTTGCTTCCTTTTTAAATGTCTATAAATAGTTTTTCATGTTCCCATTGCAATCTTACATTAAAATATCTTTCAATCACACAAGATCTTATCCTTGTGATAGTTTGGTGGCATTTACAATTTCATTTATCACAAGATATTTCATTAGGTGTGATAAAACAGAGGTTGATAGTGTATAGTGTTTTTAATATACCCTTGTGATAGTTTGGAAATATTTGAAGAGATTTTCCCTTTGATGCGCCTAACAATTTTTTTACAGATCTGATTCTGGGGGGTCATGATACAAATCACAACAAGCAATGGTGCTTTGAATGTTTTTGTTTCGGGGGGAAAAATCTAGTTTAGAAAAAGTGTTATAAATTGCATGAACTTGACGTGAAAATGGTTGGAATATTAGAGGTCGGGAGTCACTTTCCTAAGAGAAAAGTTTGACAAAGCATATCTTTATTAGAAGCCATCTGAGGAACCTATTTATTTATTTTTTGTAAAATTTGATCATATCAAGGTGGTTGCGAGTGTTCAGCCATTGACAAGCTCTGAGATTATTCTAGAAACTTTCTCCTAGTAATGATTTTAATCCAATTTGAGCTAATATGTGTTGATTTTGGGCAAAAATTGTGTTTGCTTCATTTATGAATGTCTGCAAATAGTTTTTCATGTTCCCATTCCAATCTTACATTGAAATCTCTGTGAATCAACCAAGATCTTATCCTTTTGATATTTTGGTGGCATTTGCAATTTAATTTATCAGAAGATATTTCATTTGATAGTGAAATAAACAAAATTAAAATAATTGTACTCCTAGCATGATGATAAGATTATTTGTTAGCTTTGAGGGTATATTAAGTGTGATAAAACAGAGGTTGATAGTGTTCAATTTTTTTTTAAATATGAGCCTTGATTTTGGATTCTTAAAGTTAGTGTGAAAACATGCTGATCTGGGCATCCATTGAAAGCACACCTTCTGGTTAAAGGAACATTTTATCTATTCTAAAGCATTTTGTTGATCAAGCCTTCTATTTTGGTAAAATCTCTAAAAGATCTAGTGAATCAAGTTCACCCTGCCTCACCTCCCACAAAATTATTTTTGTAAACCAACCAATCTTACCCATACTACCCTTGTTTTTCTTGTGTGTGTACAAATGTATAACTTCTATTACCAAAACATACAGAAGCAATCAAGTTTTCATTGTCTTTAGTGGCATGAACCTTGCTTAGAAAATATATCCATTATCTAGGGTGACAACTCGTGAGAGTTAGGTTTTTTTGTATTGATCATATTTTCTTCAAGGTATTCTTAATAACTTTACAAGGAAGAACATCTCCATATCCTCAATAAACAATAAGCTATAAAAGGGTCCTCTCACCCTGGTTGAAAGGCACAACAATAAAGTATTGGGGATAGATAAAATCCTCTTAAGGGTGTTATCCATTTCTCCACATCTGAGTGACAAAGAAAAAGTTTCATTTCTTCCCCAGCTACAGAATGACATATAACATGATCTACTTATCTCTAAGCTTCCTATCAAATATGTGATGCTGCTCAGCTTCTGAGGGAGAATCAATTTGGGTACCAACACTATTTTCTAGCACCATTTCCAGGGAGATTTGTTATTGCAGTTCATATTTCAGACCCTGGTAAGAATTTTTTATATGCTCTAAGTGCTAGTACATTTTTTAAAGATCATGCTATGTTTAGGCCTATAAGAAGTGTTAAGAGTTACAGGTGTTGTGTGAAATATTTCCAATTTCTATAGTTATTGCACTAGGTTTCATTGATAAATCTAGGTAAAGGAAGGTCAGATCATTCCATTTCCAATTTCTAGTGTTGACAGACATTTCACAAATCATATTCTTTAGTGGATTTGCACAACTGAGGTGGAAATCCTTAGTGGTGACTCCATGATGATCTGATTTTTGAGAGATACAAATGTCTTAACCTCTTTCAAGTGAGATTTGTTACTATTCTTTGCAAATGTCGAAGGAAGAAGGTATTTCTTCACTAAGGATTCTACTAGGGCATTATTTCCAGAGCTAGAAAAAACAAGGTCAGAAGGAAGAAAAGCCTAGAGAGTTGTTGGAGATTAGAACTTAAGAAAAGAGATCTCGACTGATGAAAGTGATCAGCCTATCATTGAAGATTTCCATTCAAGTGCTTCTTAATCAAGTAGTTTTTTTGTGGAATTTAATTCTCCATCTAGAAAGGTGCCTTCATTTGAATTTGGAAATTTTGCTTCTCATTTTGCACCTGAGTTTTCCAAAGTTGATAGGGTTTTCCAAGAAATAAGGCCTTTAAGGGATAGCCATTTTGAAATTTATACTCCTGTGTTTCAAATACCCCTTGTCCCTTATCAGTTTGATTCTCCTCCAAGGTCACCTCCTCAAAACAACATGGCCCATCCCCCAACTAGACCTCCATTTGTCATAAATAACTTTGGTCCTATAAATTTTAGAGGGATGGTTGGTTATCCAAATGTAGTTCCCCAAGATGTAAGGAATATACTACAAAATTTCTAGGGAAATAATGTTATAATTGGTAATCAATACTTAAATCATCTTATTAACATTATTGAAGACTTTGAGATTGAATTATAGGATGTGTATATCAAATTGTTTATTCATACTTTGGAAGAAAATGCAAGGGATTGGTATAAGTATTTTCAAGAAAACTCCATTGATTCTTGGATGGAAACGAATGATGCATTTAGATTGCAGTATGGTGACAAAACAGACCCTAGATTCCTTTTGTCTAAATTTGAAAATATCAAGAAAAATCCTAATGAATCAGTGTATGATTTTGACACAAGATTTATCAAAACCTTGAGGAGATTGCCTATTAATTTGAGGCCATGTGATGAATAATGTTTGATAAAGTATTCATATGCATTTGATAAGAAAGCTTCGTACTATTTGAGGGAAAAAAACCCTACCAATTTGAGGCAGGCATTCACCATGGCTTTGCAAATTAAGAACAACATTAAGGCAATTGGAAAACCTCCTAAGAGGGAGGGTGTCAAACTGGTTGACCCTGAAAAACCTCAAGCAAGTAAGGCTGTTGATTTTGAGGAATTTGTGAAAAGTTTGGTAGGGACTTCCAAATAAATCTCATACAAATTATCCCAGGTAGAGAAAGGAATTAGGTAGAGTTCACAGGGTCAGCACAAGCAACAAAGCCTAGACAGATTTACAAATCATCATAGAAATGAGTAGAGATCTGATGATAGAGGCAAGGGACCTATTTGATTTTTAAATAAACATCCCTAGGCTAGGGAAAACATAATGGTGCTTGATCCTTTGGCTGCCAAATTTGTTGTGGTTGAGGAGACATATGTAATTGATTAGTGTGATAGATTTTTCATGCCCCATGCTCCATGTGAAGTAGATCAACAAGTAGAAGAGGAATTTGATGATTATTTCTGCATGATGGGTTTCTCCACGAGCTCACAACAAGGAGCAACTTCAACTAAATTAATAAGTGCTAGAACTGCTACTTTTTATTAGGATTGCATCCAATGGGTACCTCTTCTTCCTTCCATTCATACTCTAGAAATAGATACTATACAAGCTCATGAATTTCCCAAGAATGATTTTGAATATTTAAGATCTTTAATGATAAAGAATTATGATGGAGGAATCCCATATGAGGAGGATAGACAATTATTGATGAATGATGTTGTTGCTCAAGAAAAGGATTATAATACTGGGAGTAGAGTTGTCAAAGGAGAAGGGCCTCAAGCTAAACCTAAAACTCCATTGCTTACTAGTATTCCTAAAGAGGTTCCTAAGAAAGATACACCTTCCAAAGGATTTGTTGTTCCAAACAAGATTCATAATTCTCCTCATGCCCAAACTGTCAAAAATCTCGTGCCACTTGATGCATTTTTCAATCTCCCTTCTAATGCTACCTTGTTGAAGCATGTTTCTTATGATATTGCCCAAGTCTTGAGTCAGATCGATATTTATGTTCCAATTTTTTATTTGCTTAGGATTTTTTAGCATAAGAAAAGGGCCTTTGATTATTTGGGGTTGAAAGAAGAGAAGACTTCCCTAGGTGGAAATGTAAACATTGTGGAGACTCCTCTAATCATTGAAGAGCTAGAAACACCACCAGTATTAGAAGAACTAGGCGAACCACCAGAGGTTTATTTGGGAACATCCTTGGTAGAGTCTTGGCTAAATGTAGATCGATTCTTCACTACTATGATCATTAAGTAAAAATTACTACACAACTATATGTTTGATTCAGGAGCATCATGCAATGTCATGCCTCTTGAGGTCATGAATGAATTGGACATAAAAGTAACACTAGCATATGGTAAGTGCACTGCCATGAATTCAAGAGAGGTTTCAGTGGTGAGATGGGTGAAATGTTTGGTGGTATAATTTGCAGCTTATGTGGGTAGGAACTTGAAGATTAATATTGTTATTGTTGATTACCCAACCAAGTGGGGTATGTTGTTGTCTAGAAAATTGGCTGCAAGTGTTGGTGGGAGTGTTCAAATGGATATTTCCTATGCCACCATCCTAATTGAGGGAAACCTTGTCAAGTTATATGGAGAAAAGAAAATGTTGCACCTCATTAAAGATCCCAAAAATAAATCTTATGAAGTGTTCTACACAAGTGTTGATGTTGAAAACCTTGTCAGATTTGCTGATAAGAAAGAGAAAAAATGGATCAATGTAAGAGTCTTGAACAAGTAGGCTCTCCATGGAATTTTTTTTTGATGGAGCTTTCTCTAAATTTTGAAATGGTGCTGGTGTAGTTCCAATTTCTCCAAGCTTGGAAGTTTTTGTTTTTTATTTCCAACTTCGTTTTGAGTGTATCAACAACATTGTTTAGTATGAAGTATTGTTGTTAGGTTTGATAATTTCTTGGAAATACTATGTTAAAGAAATCATTGTTAAGGGACATTTAGAACTAATTGTCAAACAAATCAGAAATTTGTATGCCACTAAAAATTAGAGGATGACATAGTACAAGCATGCATTCTGGGACTTGAATGAGATGTTTGATTCATTTAATATTGTGCATCATGAAAGGAAGTTCAATGTTATGGCAGACAAGCTTGTAGTATTGGGGTCTCGGTTTGATAGTTGTGTCATGTCCCCATACTGTGAATATGATGTTGAGCTGTTAACAAGGCCATCTATCCTTGACAACATTAAACATTGGAAATTTTTTGATGATGATGCTCAGGTCAAAATATTTCTACATAACAAAGGGGATTTTTATGATAAGTGTATTGATTAGGAGCCAATGGTGTGTGTAGCAGAGGGTAAAGAAACTTTGTTTGGAAAAGACATCATCCAACAAAAAACTAATACCATTCCTAGAGGACTGGTTTCTCTTGAATCAAACTTTGTTAATGTTGATTGCATTATTAACATGCCTATAGCAGCCTCAAGGGATGTTGAGGAGCATGACCTAGGTACAAAGGAGAAACCAGGGAAGATCTAGATATGAAACAATGTGAACAAGGAGGAAAAGCACTCCTACATCCAATTGTTGAGAAAATATCAAGATTGCCTAGCTTGGTCTTATTCTAAACTAAAGGAATACCGAGAGGATCTATTTCAACATGAAATTCCTTTGGAATCTAAAGCAAAGCCATTAAAATAGAAATAGAGGCCAATCAATAAACTCATATCTCTAAAAAAGCTATAAGAATTGAAGAAACTGAGGGATGGAGGGATTATTCATCCCACAAGGTATTCTTCATGGGTTACAAAATTAGTGACAGTTAGAAATAAGAATGGTGATATCAGGCTGTGTGTGGATTTTACAAATCAGAATAGAGCTTTAGTGAAGGACAATTATCCTTTAGCAAACATGGAAAACATGATGCAAGTAGTGATTGGTTCTGAGTTGCTTTCTACCTTGGATGGTTTCTCTGGCTATAATTAATTTTTTATAAATAAGTTAGAAAGAATCAAGATAGAATTTACCACTACTTGGGGAACTTATGTTTTTGTTAGAATTCCCTTTGGTTTGAAGAGTGCTAGAGAAAATTTTCAAAAATCAATGGATGTTTCTTTGGCTGGTTACATTAATGATTTTATCGTTATTCACCAAGATGATGTAACAGTGTTTTCAGAAGAATAAGTGACAACTTGAAGCAATTGGAATTTTTTTTGATAAGATGTAGAGAGTATGGAATTTCACTCAATCCTAAGAAGTGCCATTTCGGAGTGCAAAAGGCTAAGTTTCTTGGTCACATTGTATCAAAGGATTGTGTCATGATTGATCTTAAGAGGGTAGAGGCCATCAGAAAGGTCCCAATTCCAAGAACCAAGAATCAAGATAGCCTTTACCACTACTTGGGGAATAAGTTAGAAAGAATCAAGATAGCCTTTACCACTACTTGGGGAACTTATGTTTTTGTTAGAATGCCCTTTGGTTTGATGAGTGCTAGAGAAAATTTTCAAAAAGCAATGGATGTTTCTTTGGCTGGTTACATTAATGATTTTATTTTTATTTACCAAGTTGATGTGACAGTGTTTTCCAGAAGAATAAGTGACAACTTGAAGCACTTGGAATTTTTTTTGATAAATGTAGAGAGTGTGACATTTCACTCAATCCTAAGAAGTGCCATTTCGGAGTGCAAAAGGCCAAGTTTCTTGGTCACATTATATCAAAGGATTGTGTCATGATTGATCTTGAGAGGGTAGAGGCCATCAACAAGGTCCCAATTCCAAGAACCAAGAAGGTAATTCAGTCCTTCTTTGGGAAAAAAAAATCATCAGAAGATTCATATCAAAGTTTGATGAGTTGAGCATTCCAATTACTTGCATGCTAAAGAAGGACCAAGTTATCAAATGGGAAGAGGATACCATTCAGTATTTACATGGGATCAAAGAGGCATTAAGGCATGCCCCTATTTTAGCAGCTCCATATTATAACAAGCCTTTCCAAATATTTTCTTTTGCTTCAGAGAACACTATTGCATCTCTCTTGTTGCAGAAGGATGATGAAGGGGTAGAGAGGCCAATTTCCTTTTTCAGTAAGACATTATAGGGGCTGAGTTGTAATACACCATTATGTAGAAAAAAAAAATTCCTTGGTAAAAACAACAAAGGTTTTCAGACCTTACATTTTGAGCTCTAAAGTTGTTGCTTATGTTCCCCACACGATGATGAAAGATGTATTATCAGAGATGGAGGTTTCAAGAACAAGATACATGTGGGTGAATAAATTATAGGAATATGATATGGATATCCAAATCAAGAAGTTGGTAAGAGGTTTGGGCTTAGCTAAGCTTATGGATGAGAGAAACTTGCAAACTATTGAGGTGAATGAAGTAGAAGAAGGAAGGGTGGATGTCCTTGAAAACTTGATGAATCCTAAATAGTACAAAGATATAATTTTTTATCTCATACATCTATATTACCCTAAGCATTTAAGTAAAAATCAGACAAGATATCTTAAGCAGGCCTCCAAGAAATATCATTACTGATTTTGGGTTAGATTGGAAGAACCCTGAGGGAGTTATCTTAAGGTGCATTACTGAAGATGAAGCCCCTAGGATAATTTCTGATCTCGATGGAGGAGTTTGTGGGGGGGTATTTTTCAAGAAGAGTCACAACACACAATATCTTGAGGGCTTGTTATTAGTCACCAAATATTTTCAAATATATAACATTGTTGGTTAGAAGATGTGAGAGTTGCCTTCATTTTTCTAGAAGATTGAAAGCTTCAGGCTCCCTTCCTTTACATCCTGTATAAATTGAAGCCCCGTGCAAGAAATGGGGAATTGATTTCAATGGTGAGATTTCAGACCCTTCAAGTACTCGCCATAAGTGGGTTCTTGTAGCCACCAATTACTTCACTAACTACGTAGAGGAAATCCCCACCAAGAGAGCAACACACCAAATTTTCATGGACTTCATGTTGAACCATATCATCTTAAGGTTTGGATTGCAAGTTAAAATTGTTGTTGACAATGCCATGAGCTTCAGAGCTAAACCTTTGATGGAAGTGTTTAAAGAATATGGGATCAATTTGACATATGCCTCCAACTATAACCCCCAAGGAAATGGACAAGAAAAGTCTAGAAATAAATAACTATTAAAGATCACTAGGAGAACCTTGGAGCTGAAAAAAAGCAAATGGGGTGAGCAATTGAAGTTTTTTGTTTGGGCTGATAGAATTATTATTAAAAGAGATACTAGAAAAAATCCATTTGAATTTGTGCATGGGTCTCAGGATTTTCTGCCCCTACATATGTAATTATCCTCATATCAATTCCTTCAACAAATGGAAGATCAAGAAGTTAGTCCATATGATGCTCACATTAACCAGATTGTTCAAATTGATGAAGAAAGGAGGGCATCTCACCAAAGGCATGTGAAGTTTGGAGAAAAGTTAAAGAATCTATTAGATAAAAAGGTAACACATAGAGCTTTCAGCATTGGAGATTTTATGTTGTTATGGGATATCAGGCATGAAGACAAGGGTAAGCATGGTAAATTTGATGCACTATGGATGGGCCCTTACTCCATTGACACTCAGATTGGTGAACATACCTTCATCTTGTAAGACTTTTATGGGGAATTTCTCAAATTTCCTATTAATGGAAGGAATTTGAAACATTTCCTTGATTTATTCCGAAGAATCAAGGTGAACATCATTTGTACAGTGTATAGTTCATTGGTTGCATTGTTTCTTTTGTGTTTTTTCTCGTTCTGGTCCTTGGTGACTTGGTTTTGCTAGTTTCTCAGTTCGTCTTTAGGGGGATGGTTCTAGTTTACTTCTCTGTAAGGTAACTCCTTTTCCTAATGGATGTTGTTTGGAACTTGGTCTATTATTTGGTTCTTTTGGCACTCATAGGGAATGCCCATCCCCAAGTTTGAGCCGATGTTGGTGCTCAAATTATTCTCACCCCGTTTGGCCTTAAAATCACTCAGTTTTTGGCCTCTGAAACATTTTTTACCTCCCTGTGTTTGTGCTTGAAGAGTTTTTCCTCCATTTGGTCACCATGATTAGTCCCTTCCTTGGTTGAGGATCACTTAAATGCCCAAAATTTGTTTATATTCCTTTGACCATATGAAGGAGTCTGTTACCTAGGCATAAAACGCAGGTTCTTCCTTCCCTTTCATTTTCCACAGTCATGTGTTGTTGTCCATACCATTTTTTTCCCAAGCACCTGAGGAAACATGATTTAATGTAGCTTGAAGGATCATGTTTGAACCTTAAAACATTTCTAAATTATCTCTCCTTGAATAAAATTTCATCTTTAGGCTCAAATAGTGGTTTCACTACATTTTTATGGTTCGACGAGTGTGTTTCTCCCAACAATTTTAAATCTATGCATCAGTGGAAACGATGCTCTTTTTTGTTGGATGTGACTTGGCGGGGCACTCTACAAACTCTATGGCTTGCTTCAACCCAAAAATTTTGCACATGGAGGAACAACATGTTATCACCGAATCACAGCACCCTCATGATTCCATAAGTGCATATGCTTGAACTTACGGTGTGATTGGATAACATGGGTACTATCTCCAAGTTGTGGGACTTGCTACTTGAGATAGACCTCTAGAGAAAGCTGGTACTTTCTCCTAAACTACCTGCCACAATCTACTCTAATGCAGGGGAAACTAACTATTCTAATCTAAATTTCCAAGAGACCAGGGAGAGAGAATGCACGAAATGAAAGCCTACACTAAAGAGGTGATACACCAGAAAAGGAGGGTGTGAGAGTAGTCTTCAAATGAGTGAAATACAGAAGCAAAGTGCACACTAGAAGAGGTGATGACAGTTCTCCATAATCTAGCAAAACACATTCAAAACAATATTTCAAACATACATAATGATAATGGATCCCTGCATGAACATAATAATAGACACAATATTATTGTAAAGAAGAGGTTGAAGGGGCAAGAAGAATGCAAGAAAACACAGCAGGGGAAGATACATCCACAAACTTATATTTTATTGCTTCCTGATATGCACAGTTCAATCGGTTCCAAGGTAAGGGTCTGGATCACCATGCAAGGAGTCCACAACAGGGGCCTATAACACATTGGCTTCACAAAGCAATTTTGGCAGAGCTTTGCTACAAAAATTTCCTCTCTTTACAATGAGCCCAACACTCCAATTTATAGAAAATATGAGAAGAGAGAGAGAGGGAAAAATGAAAATCCCAAAATCTGTCCTTCAACCACTTGTAAGAGGTATTAAATGGAGTAAAATGATTATATATTACTTGCAAAAGGCTCCCCATACTGTCCCAGGTGCTGCAGTAGAGAAAGAATGATGACCATGCCTCTTAATTGCACTCCCAACAACCAACTACAACACTGTTATGAACCTGGCCACGTTTTATAGAAAAATATCCATCAATATCTCATAAAATCCATAATTTATTTATTAATGTGTGTTGGTATTGGAGCTACGATTCCAACGGTACCAATTTTGTTCGATTTTGTTAAGAAATGCAAAACTTATGGCCTTCTAAGTGCGGGCAGCTATTTTGGGTCTGGCAGGCGTTTTCTGTCATTTGACGGGAATGAGCATTAACTGACTGGAGCCGAATATGTTTATTTTAATTAAATATATCTACCCTCATTAAAAATAATAAATCCAGAAATTTGTATAGGATGTCGTGCTCATTCCAGAAAGTCCAAGTTTTTTAAAATCGGAGCTCGGAGTCAAAAGTTATGGTCATTTGAAGTTTCACGGGTCAAACGTTGACTTTTCTTCTTTGCCTTCAGCCGATTCGGATTTTCACGTCCCTCGCGTCCCGCATGTACCTTTGTCCCGGCTGTCCCGGATGAAAATCTCCTGCTTCGGCTGATTTGGGCTTCCTTGTTCCTGTTTGCGGCTTTTTCACCTTTTCGCGTCCCTCGTGTACTTTTGTCCCAACTGTCCCGTGGATTGCCTGGGACAAATATCTCTGAACCGCCTGAAATGGACTGTCTTTCAGAAAATCAGCCGATTCGTGTCCCGCGCATACTTTTTTCCTGGCTATCCGAAAACCGCGCGAAACAAAAACTTGATGATTTTCCTTGCTTTCATTCGTTTCGGCTTTTCGCGTCCCAACATCCCAACTGTCTCGTGGACCGCCAGGGACAAAAATGTATGAATTAGCCAATTTTCTTTATATTTCGGCCCCAAGCTTTGTACGAAAAACCTTGGTATGACCTGAATTCGTACGACCTTTGAAAATTCACCTTTTTGTTTGGCCTTGGAGTTGCGCCAGGAGGACACATGGAGGATTCTGCTACTTTTCCTGAACTTAAATTTTTTTTATGCAGCTGGTCCAATTTTAGTAGGCCGTGGACATGTGGTGGACTGGCACTCATTTAAGAATATACCTCAGGGTCCCACTAGAACAAATGTGACAGAGGGATAGGTAGGGGCTTCCGCCGGCTCCGCTCTGTACTTAAACTTTTTAAAGAAATATTTTAAGGCCTAGGACACGTGGTGAGCCTGTGCTCATTTAGAGTCTTCATTCTTGGGGACCATTGTGAATTTGTGCCATAAAGACACGTGGAGATTTCCCTCGGGCTTTCCATATAATTTTCAAGCAACTTCCTAAAAGGCCTAAGACACGTGGAGGGGCTACGTATGTCTATAGACCGGCCCTTGATTTTTATTTTGAAGAAGTACCAGGAGGACACTTGGAGGCTTCTACTCACTCTTCCCTTTGCTAGGAATTTTCACCAGCCAAAGGAGACTACCTTGGACCCTAGACACATGGTGCCTTCCACTGAACTTTCAACTTTTTAAAGACTTTGCGGGAGCGAGACACATGTTGAGCCTGCACTTGTTTGGGGTCTTGAATTTTGGAGAATATCTCAAGATGCACCATCAAGACACATGGTAGTTTGAAAATTGGAAAGGTGGGGAGGCGGGCTTCCGGGAGAAATTTGAATTTTTTTCTTTTTGTGAAGAAAATGGTTAAAATATAAAAAGCAAGTGCGGTTCCACTGGGACCCACATTGGGACACGTGTCAAGCCCATTTTTCAATGTGGAGGGGAAAAACAAAATGAGAAATTTTATAGTTTTTTAAAAATTTGTAAAAATTAGAAAACACCCGCCATGCCTGTTTTGACTCAGATCTCCCACGTGGACGGTCTAATTTCAAAAGGAAAATTCATGGCAGTTGTGCATCTATATCTTATTTTTCCACCATTTTTTTCCAAAGCTCATGGGGATGTGAAGTTTTATTATTTTTTATCATTTCATGAAGTCTCCTGCATGCCAAATGAAGAGGATAATTATTTTAATATCTTGATTTGGTAGAAAAGATCTGCAGACATCTTTTACCATTAGAATGTGATCTGAATATCGGGTTCGATCTGATTTTCCAATTTTTCATTCCTTGGAACGTAAAGAACCAGATTTGATGTATTGGAGGAGGAAGTAGTTGGCACATGAGATGATGAGTGATTTATTAGATGAAAGAATTGAATGTTGGAAATATTCAAAGAGATTTTTCCTTTGATGCGCCTAACAACTTTTTTACAGATCTGATTTTGGGGGTTGTGATCAGAATCGCAACAAGAAATGGTGCTTTGAATGGTTCTATTTGTGGGGGAAAACTCTATTTTAGAAAAAGTGTTATAAATTGCATGAACTTGACATGTAAATGGTTTGAGTATTAGAGGTCAGGAGTCACTTTCCTAAGATAAAAGTTTGCAAAAGTATATCTTTCTTGGAAGCCATCTGAGGAACCTATTTATTTATTTTGTGTTAAATTTGATCATGTCAAGGTGGTTGCGAGTGTACAGTCATTGACAAGCTCTGAGATTATTCTAGAAACTTTCTTCTAGCTATGAGTTTAATCTAATTTGAGCTAATATATGTTGATTTTGGGCAAAAATTGTGTCTTCTTCATTTTTGAATGTCTACAAATAGTTTTTCCTATTCCCATTGCAATCTTACATTGAAATCTCTGTGAATCAACAAGATCTTATCCTTGTGATAGTTTGGTGGCATTTGTAATTTCATTTATCAGAAGAGATTTCATTTGATAGTGAAATAAACAAAATTAGAATAATTGTACTCTTAGCATGATGGTAAGATTATTTATTAACCTTTGAGGGTATCTTAGGCATGATAAAACAGAGGTTGATAGTGTTCAATTAATTTTTTCAATCTGAGCCTTCATTTTAGATTCTTAAATTTTGTGTGAAAACATGCTGATCTGGGCCTCCATTAAAAATACACCTTCCAGTTTAAGGAACATTTTAGCTGTTATGAAGCATTTTATTGATCAAGCCTTCCGTTTTTGTAAAATCTCTCAAATATTTACTTAATCAAGTTCACCCTTCCTCACCTCCCACCAAAAAATGTATTTAAACCAACAAATCTTACCTATACTACCCAAGTTTTTCTTGTGTGTAGAAATACTTAACTTTTATTACTGAAACATGTAGAAGGAATCAGGTTTTCATTCTCTTTAGTGGCCTGAACCTTGCTTAGAAAATATTTCCATTATCTAGGAAGACAACTCGTGAAAGTTAGGATTTTTTTTATTGATCATATTTTCTTTAAGGACTTCTTAATAAGTTTACAAGAAAGAACATCTCCATCTCCTCCATAAAAAATAGGCTACAAAAGGTTCCTCTCACCCTGGTTAAAAGGTAAAACCATAAAGTAGTGAGGATAAATCAAATCCTCTTAAGGGTGTTATCCATTTCTCCACATCTGAGTGACAAATAACAAGCTGCATTTCTTCGCCGGCTACAATACGACACAAAACATGATCTTCTTATCTCTAAGCTTCCTGTCAAATCTATGATGGTGCTCAACTATGAAGGGAGAATTAATTTGGGTACCAAAAGGCTCAATTTTTCTTTATCAGTGTAATGAGACTCGGAACTCTAAATTCAATTTGATCTCTTTATTGAAGCTTTCGTGCTCGATCCGTGAGCCATCCTACGTAGTTGTGATCTATATTTCTTTGTATATTCCTCTGTATTTACTGTGGTCCACTTGAGATTACATTTTTCTTACACAAGTCAGTTGTATTTGTATAATTTGACTGTATATACTTATTTGCTAGTAATTTAACTATAACTTGAGCAAGTTTAGTTTTATGTTTACTATTTTCCTTGTATTTCTTAGCTCCTAAGAAGTTTCTATTCTTCAATGGTGAATAGATCATCTATAATTTGATAATTTCTTCTACCTCTACAACTTGTTTATGATGTGATATTTTGTATTTGTGGCTTGTTATTGCAATATACTCCTTATTTTGTAGCTTGATATGGGATTTTGACAACCATCACTAGTACTTTACACATTTGAAGTTTAGCAACAAACTATGATCATTTTGGTTATTCTAATGGAAAACTTGTGATTTACATTAGCTTTTGTACTTGCTATATATGGGTGTTTATTGGCTTTACCATAGTTGTACTTGCATTGCTTGACTAAAAGACCAGATTTTGAACTGCTTGTTTGTGATGATTCATTTGTAATAAGTTCTATGAGAGCTTGAGGGCATTCTAAAAATTTGTAACTAAAAGAATCTTCTTTTCTTTAGCTCTCTCACAAACGGATGAATGCTATTTGATCTTCTTACAGTTTGAGATCACTCGAAAACTAAAATTTCTACTGTTTATGAATTGTCTTTTGTACTTGATCAACTTTATATGAAGAAGACACTGCCACCATTATTAATTGGAAACGATGTAGTTTTTGTGTAATACATGGCATATTTCCTTAATATGGCCTGAAATAAACAATAAGTCCCTATAATGAATAGTGAAATCTAAATATTTTGTAACTCTTATAAATCATTACTTAAGAAGTTCTTCAAATTGAAAACAATTGTATCTCTCCTTTCTACTCTTGTAAATATGAACATGCTACATTATTCTTTGTTCAATCTAAGTTGAATTTCTATAATACTTCTCCTTATTCAGATTAGTATTTGATCACTATGGTAGTATATATTTTGTCACAGCTTTCAAGCATGTATTAATTGTGAAATAGTATGATGGAAAGATGTAAAATGTCCATTTTACATGGTGAAGCCCTATCAAAATTTTCTCACATTTCCTTTTCCATTTTTTTCAGCTGCAATTTCATCTCAATGTATGAGTTAATCCTTCTAATGTGAGCATGAAACTTGTATTCCAAAAAAATGTTGAAGCCATATACTTCTTCTAAAAATTACTTGATCACTATATAAGCTTCTACTTCTTTCTTTTGATACTTCTTAAATGCAAACTATAATTTGTATTTCTTATAAACATGTATTCTTATAAATAGCTCTTTATATAATCTTGTAAATTTCAATTAATGAGTGAGTATGACCTGAAAGTATGACTTGAATACTACTTGATTGAAAAGCTCCTCTACTGATGTATGAATGATGCTTCCATTATTGGCTCTGATTCATCTTAGATCATTATACATTAAATTTTTTTTTTCTTTTGGATGTAATCTTTACTTGATACTTAATAATACCCATCATGAAAACATAATTGTTGAAGTATGAAGCCTGAAGGATTGCTATAAATGTGTACTAGCAATTTTTGTTTCATATGAATGTTGGATGTTCATCATTTAAGGAAAAACTTAGGCTTGTTTCAGTCTTGTGGTTCTTAGACTTGTATCAAAATTTTATTTGTTGTTCTTGATGGTGATCCTTTACAACAGTATCTCTTATGACCTGTACTCTACTTCATATCTTCATTAATTTGGATGTTTTTAAATATTTTCGTTTGAAAATATCTTTATAGTTGTACTTTTCTTTTTATATTTGATCGTAATCTAGACATGTCATCATGTCCTTTACAATAGATTCTTTGATCATTTCCTATGGTTTGATGAAAACTTTGTTTAAGCATGTGGATCATGAAAATTTTCAAATATGTCTCATGTGTGAGTGACCTGATAATGATCCTGAAAGAATTAGTATGAAAGCTAAATTTATTGATTCTTAATAAGATGTTTTGTTTCAGCAAGCATGATATCTAAAAACCTTCCATATATCTTCTTCATTTCTTTTCTGTACTGAAGCTTCTTTTTTGTCCTTTCTTAACATGATTAATTTCCTCCTTCATTGCAACTTGTACATACACATCTTATAAAATAGTTAGAAATGATTTAGGCTATTTGGCATCTCTTGTATTCCATATTTCTTCTTTTCTATTCTCTTTGTTCAGTGATTATAAGGACCACATGTGATGTTTATGGAATAGTATTCTTTATCTGCTATACATTTATCTTTTCTGTAATCATACCTCCTAATATCAGGGGATTAATTTGCATGAAGATAGACATTACAAGATTTAATCCTGAGCTCACAACTCACAGTATCTTCTCTGTTTATTTTTTAGGTACAATGCAGTGCTGAATAACAAGGATGAAGATGGAGTAGCGAGACAACAAAAAATAAGGCAATCATGGATTCTTTCATATTCTTTTGCTTTTATTTTCATGCACATGCACCTTCCATTTAAGTAGTTATGATGTTCACTTGAGTCACATCCCACGGCTTGTGTGGGAAACATTTTAAATTCCTTATGAATAAAAGATTGAATTCTAAAACTGAGTTGTGTACTTCCTTCTGCATTTCAGCATTATATATGGATTGTATAATGAATTAAACAACTTAATAACATAATTCAATGTATTTGATCATGAAGTAATGTACTTTAAAATACCTTGTAACCTTAGTAATGAACTTTGATTGTTGAAATCTAAAACCATGGTTAATGTTCCAAAACTTAACACTTCATTTATTATGTATTTTCTTTCTTCATCAAGATAACACATATGTCCTTCAGGGCCATTTTGTTCTTTTGTTGAAGGCAAGCATGAAATTGCATACTATGTGATTTTGTACGTTTTGTAACAGCACACATAGTTACAAATTATATGTAGTCATTAATTAATCCAATGGAAAAATATTAAACTGAAAGAATCTCCCCTAGCTTATGTTCACTTCACAAATTCCATCCATCATAATGATGTTCCAAGTTTCCCATTTTTGCACATGTGAAAAAATTGTCAACAAATCCCTCCCTAATTTTCCTCATTTTTTTGAGAGGAAAGGTGTGGGTGCTTACCATGGACTGTACTTTAGCGAGGGCATTTTCTATTGTTGTCAACCGTTTATCTATTTCATTCTCTTACAAATTTGGGGGTTTCTCTTCCCCGTGTTGAGTAGGTAGTGAGCTTGGTATTAAGATCTATGTGGTAAATAAATGAGGGTTATAAAAATTTAGGTTGAAACCCCAATGATCGCCTAAGACACATGGGCAGTGGCGTATCTAGTGTTTCTTTAATTATTTTTTGTTCATGTGATAATAAGGGTGAATCAATTGGAAATGGAGATCTTGGAAAATAGAAAATGAAGGACATAATTCAGAAAAGCAATGCAAGAAAGATAAATGCATGTCCTCCAGAGAGGAAATATTAGGAGATTTGTCCCTGCCAACTAGAAACACTCACCCAAATGGGTGAGTTTTTCATCAAGATGATTCAATTATTTAGATGAAGAATACATGGACGTAATATGGTTGATTTATGTGGTAAGTTGCTAACATGTGATCACTTGGTTTAAATATGCATGTCTTTTCAGCTAATGTGTGATGGATAAATCATTTCACCATCAATGCCATATCCTCCCAAAATCGATAGCCTCAACCTTCGACCTAAATTTTAATTGAAATTAATTATGTATTAATGTTAAGTGTGTCATCAGAGATTTAATCGGTACCCTCACAATTTATAAATGTCTTCTTAAATTTAATTCTTGGTCACATCATATTTTCTAGGATGAATGTCTAGGAAACAAGATATTTAATAAATATTGAAAAGAAGTTTTTCATAAAAGTGACATATTTAATAAATATGGGAAATAATATTTCCATAAATTTAGTCTTTAAAGTGTTGCATTTAAATTTTATTATTTTTGATGTCACACATTTTATCAACTACTTTTGTATAAAATTTTAAGCAATAAATTGGTATGTACTAGTCCCTATCTTTAGTATTTACATCTACCCTCACCCATACCATTATAATTTGTTGGTCCATACTCAACAATTGGCTCCTATCCCTTAATATATTGCTGGAATATCGATATCTCTATCCTTAATGATAAGTTATTTATCATGATAAAAGGACATTTAACTTGAAAAGGAGGAGGCAATTGAGATAGTGACGTCAGTTTAAAGGAAAAAAAAATTCCACGTCCCATGATTTGCATTTAATATTAACCATCAATACATACCTGGGTTTGGTGGACACATTTCAAGGTCCAGTCGAATAAATTGCTAAGAAATTATAAATTCAAGGCCCATGGTTGTTTTTTGACACTTGGTTTCTTTTGCAAAATCATGGGGGACCAAATTGAGTAAATCAAACCAATATCAGACCATGAATACATCAAGATTTCTTCTAGTTACGATATGGACTCACCTTTGGTTATTGTTAGGAAATCCTTTGCCCTCTCTGGTTATAGTTGTCTTTATGATTGTGCTTCCACTCCCCCCTCTCTTTTCCAGTTTTCTGCTACCACTGTTCCCCTTCATTCTCTGGGAACTTATCATGTAGAGCTCCAACTAGACTACATGTCTGTTAAGAAAATTCCCAAAGTATTACGGGAACTCTCTATTATTTATCCTGAATCCTTAGACCAAAAACCTATGCATTCTCCATATGCTGATAAAAATTATGTGGATATGGAAATTAAGGGAAATCTGAATCAATCCCTGACGATGACCCCTCTGGTGGAAAATCATGTCAAAATGGTGTCTTCCATCCTTGGAAAGATGTAATGAGCTTTTGATGTGCTTAAAACCTTGAAATACTTAACAAACACCAACATAGCTATCATTGATAAAGAAAGTTTCGGGATACTAACCCTAGCCAAAACTCTAGTGGAGAAAATTGATATTCATGTACTTAGGAAAGCAGTACAAGAACTAAGAAATATAATATTTGTGTTATATTATAATTATAGGCTTATAGATTTTTTGATATGCCTATGTTATGATCACAATTAGCAAATGTGATGGATTTGGAGAATTCAATTGTTTTGCATTTTCTTCCATCCACTGTATCAAACATTAAAATATTCGAGATTTTATAGTTTAAAAATAGAAAAAAATAGAAAAACAAAACCTCTTGTTTATGTTAAAAACAAAAAAGAAAATCAAGATTTAATAGTTTATGATATGTAATTTTTATGTAATGTAATGTTTATGTTTCAACAAATATTATTTTCCTTGCCAGCACATGTTCTTTGGGAAAGTCTTACAATGCTAAAGTCTGCGAGTTTACTTTTTGATTTGTCTTCTCCTTCGTGAAACACCGTAATTTGTTCTTCATTTTAGTTTATTTCCAATGCAACATGGAAATTGTGTTGTGTGGGATCATTCAATTCCTCAAGATGTTTTGAAAAACATATTTCTTTGGCTTCCATTAGAATACATATGCAAATTATCTCTAATTTCTAAGTAATGGAAAGAACTCAAGACATGCATCAGATTCTTTAGGCATTACAGTGAAACAAGGAAAAAATATTCATGGAAACATGTAAATCATGATCATGGTCATCATTGGCTAAGATATGAATTTTACAATACAAAAAGGAAAATTCTCAATTTTTCTTGGTTATCATGCTTTGATTGGGTACATTTTGAAGATTCACATCAAGGGATAATCTTATTTTCTTCATGTTATAGCCATGCTTCAAGGGTATATAATTCACTAAAGTCGAGAACCTACTTCAAGATTCCTCAGATGTTATCAACTCAACTTAATGGATGAAACTTTTATATTTATGTGCAAGGAATTCTGGTGGCGAATGACAACATGAGGTATAAATTGGTGCAAACAAGGATTAATAGATTTGCAGTTAATGCAGGCAATGACACTATAGAAATTTATGATTCTTCTATGGGGAATTTGAGGATTGTGGAATGATTGAGAGATTGTTTCTTGTATGGACTTGCTGTCTTCAAAAACATTTTTTTCTTCTTAATGTCATTTGAACCTGTATTGGGTGTGAGAATTTATAATAGTCAGGATTATGCTACTGTGCATTTTTTTTTTGTTTCCTATAAGATATGGTAGAGACCATTCCCCTCACTACAGACCAAGGTTGGTTGTATATGAAGAAAAGGTGATATTTGTAGCACCAATTATAGATAGGGACCATTTAAAGGAAATAATTATGTTTGAGCTTGAGCTTGAGTTTGGAAGGAGAGGCAATGTTTAGTCTGTTGGTACCTAAATTGATTCTCCCTCAGAAGCTGAGCATCATCACAAGGTTGGAAGGAAGCTTACAGACAAGCAGAGCATGTAGTGTGTCGTTTCGTAGCCGGGGATGAAATGCAGGTTGCTCTTTGTCACGCAGATGTGCAGAAATGGGTAGCACTCTCAAGAGGATTTGACCTATCCTCATTACTTTATGGTTGTGCCTTTCGACTAGGGTGAGAGGACCCTTTTTGTAGCCTCTTGTTTGTGGAGGAGGTGGATATATCCTTGCTTGTGAAATTATTAAGAAGACCTTGAAGAAAATATGATCAATGCAACAAAACCTAACTCTCATGATTTTTCACTTTGGGTAATGGAGATATTTTCTAAGCAAGGTTCAGGCCACAAAAGACAATGAAAACCTGATTTTTTCTACATGTTTTGGTAGTAAAAATTATGAATTTGTATACACACATAAAAAATAGGGGTATTATGCGTAAGATTGGTTGTTTTAAAATGAATTTTTTGTGGGATGTGAGGCAGAGATGAACTTGATTTACAAGATTCTTGAGAAATTTTACAAAAATGGAGGACTTGATCAACACAATGCTTCAAGATAGCTAGGATGTTCCTTTAACTAGAATATGTGCTTTAATGGAAGCTGAGATCAACATTTTTCACACAAACTTCAAGCATCCAAAATGAAGGCTCAAATTGGAAAACTTAACTAAACATTATCAACCTCTATTTTATCATGCCTAAGATACCCTCAAAGTCTAACAAACAATCTCGTAATCATGCTAGGAGTCAAAATGATTTTAATTTTTTTTATTTTAATATCAAATGAAAGATCTTCTGATAAATGAAATAGAAAATGACACCAAACCATCACAAGGATAAGATCTTGTGTGATTCACAAATATTTCAATGTAAGATTATGACGGGAACAAGAAAACTACTTGTAGACATTCAAAAATGAAGAAAACACAAATTTTGCCCAAAAATAATGCAAATTAACTCAAGTTTGATTAAATTTATCAGCAGGGGAAATTTTATAGAATGATCTTAGAACTTGTCAATGGCTATACATTCGCAACCACCTTGACATGAACAAATTTAAAACAAAGCAGATAAACATGTTTCTTCAGATGGTTTCTCATAAGGATGGGTTATATCAATCTTTTTTCTTAGAAAACTAAGTCTCGACCTCTAACACTCCAACCATTTGCATGAAAAATTCATGTAATTTATAATACTTCATTTACAACAGAGTTTTCCCCCAAAACTAGGTACATTCAAAGCACCATTGAGTGTTGAGACTCCCAAAATCAGAGTTGCAAAAAAGTTTTTAAGTGTGTAGAGGGCAAATATTTCCAGCATTCAATTCCTCACGTGGTAAGTTATTCTTCATCTCGCTCAGCAACTACTTCCTCCTCCAACTTGTCAAATCTGGTAAATAATATCAAAGCCAATGGTAAAATCACATCTTGATGGAAAAAGATGTATTCAAATTTTTCCCAGACAATAGGGATACAAAATTAGTGTTCCTCTTCATTTGATGTGTAGGAAACTCCAAGAAATGATAAAAAACTATAAAATTTCACATCCCCAGGAGCTTTGGAGTACAGATGCACAGTTTTCATTGATCTCCCTTTTGAATCTATACTTTCCATGTTGGAAATCCAAGTTAAGACGGGCCCGAAGGTTCTTTTTACCTTTTACACCTTTTGGGAAAAATGCAAAATTTCTCAATTTGCTCTGCCCCTCCGCCTTTGAAAAATGGGCCTGATATGTGTCCTAATGTGGGTCCCAAAGGAAACATGGATAAATTCTACTATTTCACCTTTGTTTTGGTAAAAGGAAATTTGTCTAATTTTTCCCTGCAGCTCTACCCTTTCATTTCTAGTTTCTAATGTGTGTCCAAGCAGAACCACACTTCCTTTTACACTTTTAACTCCTTTTCCCACAAAAGGAAATTTTTCTAATTTTCCCCCAAAATTCCGCACCTCCACCATTGACTGGAGAAAATTTTGACTATTCTCTATCGGGCCCGCAGGTCATTTTGATGATTTTAATCTTTTGAATAACAAGGGGAAAAAAATCCAAGTTGCCCTCGATGGCCCACCTCTTAACTCTTCAAACCACCATGCGTATCGATGGCGTATCTTGAGATGGTCCCCAAAAGTAGAGACCTTAAATGAGTGCGGGCTCACCACATGTCTTGGGCCCTTTAGGAAGTTGCTGAAAAGTCTAAGGAAAGAAGACCTGCAGGAAACCTCCACGTGTCTTTATGGCGCAACTTCAAGAACCTTATAAGGGTTTAATATGACTTGACAAGGGCACGATTCCATTTTAGAATATTTACTACATTTTTCCAAAAGGGAAAAATATCCAACTTACTTCCAAAGGCCCGCATCTCCACTTTTAACTTTGCCACGTGTCCTTCTATGGGGTCGAAGTAAGACTTTTTCCCCGCTACTTAAATTTTGCTTTAATCAGAGCTTGACGGGGCCATGGGGTGAGTTCAATTTTTTTTCCAAAGTAGCCAAAAATAAAAAGTTCATAAAACAAACACACCGTGCCTCATTCAATTAGAGGAAGCCATATAAATACCAAAAGAACTAATTAGAATTGAGCGGAGCAATGGGACAAAATATGCCTTTTTGCCAAAAAATAAAAAAGTGACAAGTTAAAACATTTTCCCACTATCCCCTGACCAACCAAAAGAAGGCACATGACCATCAAATGCTCGAGAATAATTTTGATAGGAAAAAGACACCTGCCAGACTGTCAAAAACACCGAAATTCACCATTCATGGCCAGAATCAAATTTTTCACTAAAGATGAATTTTTTTGAAACAAAACAAAGTGAATCTTTGTTCCAAGCATCTTTCAAACCATGGATTTGGATTTTCAAAGGCATTCAAATATAAATTGATCATGCTGGAGCTTCCATGGTTGGGGAAAAATTTAAAAAATGGCAGAGCCCGTGGAGGTTGAAGAAATTGGGGCAAAAATAGGGAAAACTCAGAGACTTCTTCAAAAAAGGGCATGACAATGGATTCTGGAAACAATTCAAGGCATTCAAATGGAAGTAAAAGCTTTAGAACATCCACATCGATAGATAAAACATTTCATAACATGTAAATTAGAGGAAAATAAGGGGAAATGATGCGAGATCAAAAAAAGCACCAACATCAGCTCCGACTCAGGGATGGGCACTCCCTGCAGGGCCACAAGAACAACTAGCAGACCAAGTGCTAAGAACAAATCATTAGGAAATGGAGTTAAAGAGAAATCTAGAATAGTGGAACAACCACAACCATCCTCCAAAAACCAAACTAAGAAACCAGCAAAACCAAGTCACCAAGGACCAAAATGAGCAAAAACACAAAAGACAGAAAGCAACCAACAAGTTGTATACTATACAAGTGATGCTCGCCTTGATTCTAGGGAATCAATCCAGGAAATTTTTCTAGTGCCTGTAATTAATAGAAATTTCAGCAATTCGCCATCCAAATATTTTAAGAAGAAGCTGTTGGTACCCAAATTTAATCTCCTTAAAAGACCAAGTGGCATCATGGATTTTGATAGGACACTCAATGGCAGATATATAATCATGTATGTCATTTTGTAGCCCGAGAAGAAATCTATCTGGCTTGTTAGCACTCAATTTTCTAAAGGAGTGGGTAGCACCTTAAAAGGATGTGATCTTATCCTAACTATTTTAGGTTGTGCCTTTCAACCAAGGAAAGAGAACCTATTTTTTAATCTCTGTTATTGAAGAACAATGATAAATCCTTCTTTTGCATAAATTTTATAGAGAAGAACTTAAGAAAACATGATCAACACACCAAATCTGACTCTCACGAGTTATCACTTTAAGATCATGGATATATTTTCACAACAAGGCAAAGGTTCCTAGAGACATTTGGGACCCTGATTGCTTCTGCATGTTTTAGTAAAAGAGATTTTGCATTTTTATGCACAAAAGACAATCAGGGGCAGTAGAGGTAGGATTAATTGTTTTTGAATAAAGTTTTGGTGGGAGGTGGGGTAGGATGAACTTGAATCACCAGATCCTCGAGGAATCTTACACAATGGAAAGTTGAACCAACAGAATGCCACATAACAACTATAGTATTTCTTTAACCAAAATATGTGCTTCAGTGGAGGCCCAAATTAGCACCTTTTCATATAATATTTGAGATTCTATCACAAAGGATTGATTAAGGAAACCCAAAAAAGTTTCAAGATCTAAGCCAAATCATGCATAAGGTACACCCAAAGGCTTACAAGCAATCTATATCAATAGATGAAAGAAAAGTGATTTTAAATCACTTATTCCAATCCCAGATGAAAGATCTTCCAAGGAATGAAATTACAGATGCCACTAAACTGTCACAAGGGTTGAGGCCTCTATGATTGAATCAGATTTTGAGACAAGACTGCAACAGAAATAAGAAAAACTACTCACATACATTCAAAAACAAAACAAACACATTTTACTCAAGACAACACAAAATAACACTAATTTGATTAATCTATCAGCAGGGGAAAGTTTCTAGAATAGTCTCAGAGCTATTCAATGGCTGTACACTTGCAACCACCTTTATATGATCGGATTTACTACAAAAGAGATATACAAGCTTCTCAAACGGATTCTTAAAAAATGATGGGCTCTGTCAAGGTTTCTATTAGAAAAATTAGTCCTGACCCCTAACACTCCAACCATTTGCATGAAAAAATTGTGCCATTTATAACATTCACAATAGATCCCCCTCTTCCCCAAAAGATAAAAACATTTAATGCACCAATGCTCACCATGATTTTGATCATGATTCTCAGAATCAGATCTGTAAAAAGTCACCAGGTGCTCGAGCGGGTAGATCTCATCGAATATCTCCCACATTCAACTCCTTCCTCTAGTAGATCACTCTTTCTTCAATTTTACAACCACTTCCATCCCTAATCTATAAAATATTTCTCCTTGCATGCTCGGAAGAAGAAAAATGGAAAATTTTATTGAGCACGATAGTCAGACCATTTTAATGGTGAAAGTGATCTTCCCACAAAACTCAGATATCAACATTAACTCCTCTCTCTCTCTGCTTGGTGTTTAGGAAATACCAGGAATTCATGAAAACTCACACTTCCAAGCATGTTTCACTAAAATGGGGGGAAAATTAGATTCAGACTCTCAGCTGTCATTGATATTTACTTTGAATTTGGGCCGTCCACGTGGGAGATTGAAACTTAAAAATAGATTCGGGGGTTTCCTCTAACTTTTTACAACTTTTGAAAAAATTGAAAAATTTGAAATTTTGTTCCACATCTCGGCCCTCAGGAAATGAGCCTGAAACATGTCCTAAGGTGGGCCCCAGTGAAACCATGACCAAATTCTCCAATTTCACATACCTTTTGGAAAATGGAAAATTTTCTAAATTTTCCCCCGTAGCTCCACCCTTGAAAGACGGGCCCAACACGTGTCCCAATGTGGTTCCAGTGTAACCGTGCTTCTCTTTTTACTTTTGAATATTTTCTCCCAAAAGGATTTTTTTGTAAATTTCCCCCGAGAGTCCACACCACTGCCATTCACTAGAGAAAGCTTTAACCTTTCCTTTATCGAGCTTGTGGACCATTTATATGTTTTTAGTCATTTTCATGTCAAGGGGAAAAAAATAAAAAAATTTCTTGATGGTCCACCTCCCCACCCCTTTGAGTTTTCATAACTCCACATGTCACCATGGCACACCTTGAGATGGTCCCAAAAATTTGATACCATGAATGAGTGCACGAGCTCACTACGTGTCCTATCCCATAATTTTTTTTTAAATGCTTAAAGCTCAACAGAAGGCGTCATGTGTCATGCTCCGAGGTAGTCTCCTTTGGCCATTGAAAATCTAAGAAAAATACATAGTGTGAGGAGGCCTCCATGTGTCCTCATGGTGCTTCTTTAAAATGAAACTCAAGGACTAGTCCCCAAACATGCGTGGTTCGTCCACGTGTCCCAGACCTCCAAAAACCCTTTTAAAAAGACTAAGTATGGGGAGACCTGGTGGAAGCCACCACGTGTCCTCTCGGTGCTACTCTAAGGCCAAACCAAAAAGTAGATCTTCAAATGAGCATCGTTCGTCCATGTGGACACATTTTAAGTTGAGGTGTTTCATAGAAATGTTGAAGTACCTAGTCGAGCCGCGTCCAACCAAAAGGTGCCATGTCCCTTATCGATACAAGGATGTAAATTTCACTGGGAGAAACACCCATCAAACCGTAAAATACAGAAAAATGATCATTCGAGCCTGAAAATGAAAATTTCTCCAAGGATAGAGAATTTAGAAGTGTTACAAGGATCAAGTACATCCATCAGAGACACATACATTCAATTTTATTCAAGTATTTAGGGCAAACATGACAAGTAAAATGAATCCTAACCATGGAAGTACTGAAAACATGGGAGAATCCAAGTTGCGAGACAGACAAAGAACGGGAGACCCAAATTACAGACCTTTTTCGGAGGAGAAAAGAAACAAGGAGAAAACCATGGACCCATTAGTGATGTATGACCCAGGAATAGATTTAAAATGGCAACAAAGATTACCTAGGTACAACATAGGGAAAAAGAAAGTGACAGAGGCCATAAATCGATAGATTCTCAAAGGCAAAATGGGGTGAGACTATTTTGAGCACCAACATAAGCTCCAACTCGGGGATGGGAACTTCCTGTGAGTGCCACAAGAACAAAAGTAAACCAAGATCCAAAATATCCATTGGGCAACAGAGTCAATTTGTAGAGGAGGGAAATAGAGCCATCTCTAAAAATGAAACAGAGAAACTAGCAAAACAGGTCACCGAGCACCAGAATGAACAAAACACAAAAGAAAAGAGACAAACACCAAACTATACATTGTCCACAATATTTTTACCATGATTTTAGGGGAATCAAACCAATAAATTCTTCAAATGCCTTCCATTAATAGGTAGCTCAATAAATTCATAGTCTAAGTCATTAAGGAAGAAGGTATGCTCACCAATCTTGATATCAATGGAGTAAGGGCCCATCTATAATGAGTAAAAATTTCCATGCTTGCCCTTAACCTCATGTATGTTATCCCATAGCAGCACAATATCTCCAACATTGAAGGCCTTGGGAGTGACCTTCTTGTCAAATAATTTCTTCAGTTTCTCTCTGAACTTTACATGCCTCTTTTGGGATGCCCTCCTCTCTTCATCAAGCTTAAAAATTTAGTTAATGCGAGCATCATAAGGACCTACCTCTAGATCTTCCAGCTGTTGGATAAACTGATATGAAGATAGTTGCATATGAAGAGGTAGTAGGGCATGATTCCCATATACTAACTCAAATATACTCTTTCCAAGTGACCCTCTTGATAGTGATCCTATCTGCCCAAACAACAAACTACAACTGTTCACCCCACTTTCTCTTGTTCTTCTCCAATGTTCTTATGATAATATTCAACAATTTTTTATTACTGGACATAGCTTGTCCATTTCGTTGGGGATTGTAATTAGAGGGCATATGTCAGGTTGATCCCATATTATTTGCACATTTCCATCAAAGGTTTAGATCTAAAGCTCATGGCATTGTCAGCAACAATCTTGACTGGTACCCCAAACCTACATATGATATGGTTCAATAGAACCTCCATGACAATTTGGATGTGTTTCTCTTTTGGTGGGGATTTCCTCCACCCACTTGGTGAAGTAATTGTGGCTACAAGAATCCACTCATGGCCAACACTTGAAGGGTCTGAAATCTCACTCAAATGAAATCCATTCCCCATTTCCTAAATGGGGCTTCAATTGATACATGCTACAAAGGAAGGGAGCATGAAGCTTTCAATCTTCTAGAGAAGTGCTGACAACTCTCACATATTCTAACAATTGATACAAAAAGGTTGTATCCTTGAAGAGAGTTGGCCACCAATAACCAGCCCTCAAGATCTTGTGTGCTATTACTCTTGGAGTAAAATGTCCCCCACAAACTCCTCCATTGAGATTTGTAATTATCTTGGGGGATTCTTCTTTAGTAATGCACCTTAAGATGACTCCCTCTGGGTTCTTCCAAGCTAATCCATAATCTGTGATGACATATTTCTAGAAAGCCAACGTAAGAGCTCTTTTCTAGTTCTTACTTAAATACTCAGGGCAATATAAGTGTCTGAGATAAAAAACTTACATCAGTTGTACCACTCAGAACTCATCAGCCTTTCAAAAACACCTATTTTTTCTTCTTCTACCTCAATTTACCTCAATATTTTGCAATGTTTCTCTTAGCCATAACCTTAGCTAAGCCCAAACCTCTCACCAACTTTTTGGTTTGGATATCCACATCATATTCTTGCAACTTGTTCACCCACCTACATCTTTTTCTTGAGACTTCCATCTCTAACAAAATTTCCTTCACCATTGTGTGGGGAACATAAGCAACCACTTTAGAACTTATAATGTAAGGCATAAACACTTTTGTTTCTCTTACCAAGGAAAATGCTTTCTTTTCAATGATAGTTTATCTCATCTCAGCCCCTTGTAACGCCTTACTGAAAAAGGCAATTGGCCTCTCATCCCTTTCATCATCCTTTTGCAGCAGGATAGAAGCAATAGTGTTCTCTGAAGCAAAGGAAAATAGTTGGAAAGGCTTCTTATAATATGGAGCTGCTAAAACAAGGGCATGTTTTAATGCCTCCTTGATTCCATAGAAATCTTGGATGATAGCCTCCTCCCATTTGATGACCTGGTCTTTCTTTAGCATGGAAGTGATTGGAATGTTCAACTCAGAAAAGTTTGATATGAATCTTCTATTGAAGTTTATTTTCTCAAAGAAGGACTAAATTCCCTTCTTAGTCCTTGGGATTGGAACCTTGCTGATGGCCTCTACTCTTTCTAGATCAATCATCACTCCTTCTTGTGACACAATGTGACCAAGTAAATTTGCCTTCTCCACTCCAAAATGGTACTTATTTGGATTGAGTGAGATGCCATATTCTCTACATCTTATCAGCATCTTATCCAAGTGTAGCAAGTGGTCACTTCTCTTTGTAGAAAACATAGTCACATAATCCTGGTAGACAACAATAAACTCATTGATGTAACCAGCAGAAGCAACATCCATCGTTCTTTGAAAGGTGGCTCTAACATTCATCAGACCAAAGGGCATCCTGACATAAACATAGGTCCCCCAAGGAGTAGTAAAGGCTATCTTGATCCTTTCCAATTCCTTCACCACATCTTGGTTATAACTAGATAAACCATCCACGGTGGAAAGCAACTCAGAACCAATCACTAATTGCAGCATGTTCTCCATATTTGGTAAATGATAATTAGCTTTCATTGATGCTCTCTTCAGATTCCTGAAGTCGACACATAACTTGATATCACCATTCTTCTTTCTCACCAGTACTAGGTTTCCAATCTAAAAAGAATACCTAGTGGGCTGAATAATCCCTCCATCTCTCATCTTCTTCAGTTCCTCTTGCATCTTGAGAGATAAGAGTGGGTTTATTGGCCTCTATTTCTACATGAATGGATTTGCATTAGACTCCAAGGGAATCTCATGCTGAAACAGGTCCTCTTAGTATGATTTTAGTTCATAATTGGCCCATACCATGCAATCTTGGTATTTCTTCAACAATTGGATGTATGACTGCTTCTCCTCCTTGCTGAGATTACTGCCTATCCAAATTTTCCTTGGCATCTCATTTGTACTAAGATTATGTTCCTCAACATCCCTTGAGGCTGCTATGCATCTGTTAATAATGTGATCAACATTATAAAAATTAGACTCAAGAGCAACCAGCCCTCTAGGAATGGTATTGGTCTTTAGCTGGATGATGCCCTTGCCAAACAAGGTCTCTTTTCCTTTTGTTGTACATACCATTGGCTCAAAATCAATGCATTGATCAACAAACTCTCCCTTCTAAAGAATTTTTTTTATTTAAGCATCATCATCAAAAAACCTACCAATGTTTAATGTTATCAGGGATAGAAGGTCTTGTCAATACCTCAACATCATATTCACAATACAGGGACATTGTACAATTGTCAAATCGAGAACCCAACACTACAAGCTTGTTTTCCAAGTCATTGAATTTCCTATCATGATGAACTATGTTGAATGATTCAAACATCTCAATACAATCCCAAACTACATGTTTATACTTGTTTCATTCGCTAATTTTTATGGCATACAGTTTTCTGACTTGTTTTACAATTAATTTTGAGTCTCCTTTGACAATGATGTTGTTGATACCATATTTCCAAGAAATTATTAAACCCAACAACAGTGCCTCATACTCAACAATGTTGTTGGTGCAGTCAAAGTTGAGTTTGAAGGAAAATAAAAAATATTCGTGACAAGGAGAAAGTAGAACAACACCAACACCATTCCCAAACTTGGAGCAAGCTCTGTCAAACAATAGAGTCCAAGGAGTGCCCACTTGTTCAAGACACCTGTATTCCTTAATCTTGTGCTCCTTTCCATCAGAAAATCCTACAAAGTTGTCAGCATCAACATTTGTGTACAATAATTCATAGGAATGCATTGTTGGGATCCTCAATAAGATGGAACAGTTTATTTTTCTCCATATAACCTAAAAAGGATTCCTTTAATTGGAATGGTGGCTTAGGACATATCCATTTGGACACTACCACCAACACTTGCAACCCATTTCCTAGACAATAACATGCTCCACTTGGTTGCACAGTCAACAATGAAAACGTCAAGTTTTAAATTTTTACCTGGGTAAGCTGCAAGTTGCAACACTAAACCCTTCACACATCCCACTACTAGAACTTCTCTAGATTCCATGGTAGTGCACTTCCCATATGTTGTTGTCACTTTGATATTCAGCTCATTCATGACTTCCAGAGGCATGACATTACATGATGCCCCTGAGTCAAACATGCAGTTGTGCAACAATCTGTCCTTAATGATCAAAGTGATGAAGAATGGATCCATATTCATCTGAGAGTCCACAAAGGATGTCCCCTAGATAGACCTCAGGTAGTTCACCTACTTCCTCCAATTCTTGGTGGTGTTTCTAATTCTTGAATGATTGGAGGAGTCTCCATAATATTTACATTTTTGCCTACGACAGTCTTCTCTTCTTTCAATCCTAGGTATTCAAATGCTCTCTTTTTGTGCTCAAGAATCCTAAGGAACTCAAAAATTTGAATAGAGACTTTGATTCGACTTAAAACTTGGGCAATATCATATGAGACATTCCTTGAAAAGGTAGTATTGGAAGGAAAACTAACACACTCATTAGGTTTTACATGATTTTTGTTAACTTGGGCATTAGGAGGGATATGATTTTTGTTTGGAACTGTAGGGCTTTGGTAGATGCATCTTTCTTAGGGGCCTATTTAGGAATGTTTGAAAGTAAGGGAGATTTTGGCTTGGCTTGACTTTGTCCCTTTGACAGCCTTATATCTCAAGTGTTATATTACTTTTCTTGAGCAACAACAACATTCATCAGTAACTTCCTATATTCCTCAGATGGAATTCCTCCATCATACTTCTTTATCAATAAAGCCCTCAAATATTAAAATTCATTATTGGGTAATTCAAAATCATGTATAGTATCTACTTCTATAGTATGAGAAGGAGAAATAATAGGTACCCTATGAATGCAGTCCCAAAAGGTGGCAGTAATCCAGGCACTTATCACCTCAATTAAAGTTGCCCCTTGTTGTAAGCTTGTGGAACAACCCATCATGCAGACATCATCATCATTGTCATTAGCTTCTTCTTATTATTATTTATCTTCTTCACAAGGAGCATGAGGCATGAAACATTTGTCACACCAATTAATGACATTTGTCTCCTCCATAAAAATAACTCTGGAAGAAAAAGGATCAGGAACCATTCTGTTATCCCTAGCTTGGGACTGTCTATTTCCAAATCCAACAGGTCCCTTGCCTCTAACATAAGATCTTTGGTGATTTGTAAACCTGTTTTGGCCTTATTTCTTGTGTTGACCTTGTGATTGCTCTACCCAATTCCCTTCTCATCCCATGGGCTAGTTTGTAGGAAATTTCCTTGATAGCCCCTACCAAAGTTTTCACAACCTCCTCCAAATCAGCAGCCTTTCTTCTTTGAGGGTTTTCTGGGTTAACCAGCTTTACACCTTCCCTTTTTGGAGGCTTTCCAATTTCCTTGATGTTGTTCTCTATTTGCAAAGCCATGGTGAAGGCCGGCCACAAATTTTTAGGGTTCTTGTCTCTTAAGTAATATGCATCCTTTTTATCAAATGCATCAAAATATTTGATCAAACATGACTCATCACAAGGTCTTATCCTAACAGGCAATCTCCTCAAGGTCTTATTAAACCTTGTGTTGAAATCATGGAATGAGTCATTAGGTTTATATTTGATGTTTTCAAATTATGTTAAAAGAAACCTAGGGTCAGTTCTATCACCATTTTGTAATCTAAATGCATTACTCATCTCAGTCCAATAATCAATAGAGTTATGTGGTAATTATTTTTACCAGTCCTTGACATCCTCTTCCAATGTATGGATAAACAACTCGATATATACATCTTCATGTTCATTTTAAAAGTCTTCCATCATATTGATAAAAAGATTTTATATGTTGATCACTAGTAATAACATTGTTTCCTTGGAACTTTGGCATTCTGTTCCTTACATCTTGAGGAACTACATTTGGATATCTAGCCATTCGCATAAAATTTATAGGTCCAAAGGTGCTTAGAACAAAAGGGGGTCTGTGTAGTTGGGACTGGGCCATGTTGTTTTGACAAGGTGACCTTAGAGGGATGATAAATTGAGAAGGGGTGGAGGGTCCTTGGAACACAGGAGTATAATTTTCAAAATGGGTATCCACTTTAGGCCTTGCTTCTTGGAAATCCCTATCAACCTCAGCAAATAAAGGTGCAAAATTTAAAGCAAACCTTTCAAAATCAAATGAAGGCCCTTCTCCATCTGGATAATTTAATTCCATGAATAGGCTACCTCAGTCAGAGTCACTTGAATTGCAATCTTCAATAATAGGCTGATCAATTTCATCAATGGAGATCCCTCTTGTTTTTTTCTGATCTCCCATAACTCTCGAGGTTTTTCTTCCTTCTGATTTTGATTTTCCTAGCTCTAGAAACAATTTCCTAACAGGAGCCCTAGCAAATAAAAATCTGCTTCCTTCCAACTTTACAAATATTAGTAACAAACCTGACTTTCATAGAGTTCTAAAACACTGGTACTCATTAAAAATTAAATCAACATGGGATTCGCCACTAAGGATTTCCACCTTAGTTGTGAAAATGGACTAAGTATGATCTTTTAATTGTCTTCTCAATTCTAGAAACATGGAAATGGAAGGATCCTAAACTTTCTTTAACCATATTTTATCAAATGAAACCTAGTGCACTAGGTGTGAAAACTAAAAGTACTGCACACAAAAATTGCAGCATACAAGAAGTGTTTTACCAGGGTCTTCATTTTGAATTGAAATCACCAGCAACGGCACCAGAAGCTGTGTTGGTGGGAAAAATAGATATGGAATTGGTAGTGAATCAAAAAATTAGTCTCAACAATGTAAATTATTTTCCAGAAATTTAAAAGCAATCCCCAGCTATGACATGCCAGAAGCGTGTTGGTACCCAAATTTAATCTCCTTCAAAGGACCAAGTGACATCATGATTTTTGACAGGAAACTCAGAGGTAGATGGATAATCACGTATGTCATTTTGTATACTGGGAAAGCAATCTAATCTGACTTGTTCAGCAATCGGGTTTCAAAAGGAGTGGGTAACACCTTAAAAGGATGTGATTTGATCCTAACTATTTTAGGTTATTCCTTTCAACTAAGGTAAGAGAACCTATTTTGTAATGTTTGTTATTAAAGAACAATGAAAAATCCTTCTTTTTCATAAATTTTATAGAGAAAGACCTAGGGAAAATATGATCAACATACCAAATCTGACTCTCACGAGTTATCACTTCCAAATCCTGGAGATATTTTTCACAATAAGGTAAAGGTTGCTAAAGAAATTTGGTACCCTAATTGCTTTTGCATATTTTAGTAATAAAGATTTTTCATTTCTATGCACACAGGACAAAAAGCGGTAGCACAAGTAGGATTGGTTGTTTTTGAACAATTTGTTTGTGGGAGATGGGGTAAGATGAAATTGACTCAGCCAGATCCCCGAGGAATCTTACAAAATGGAAAGTTAAACCAATAGTATGGCACAGAACAACTATAGTGTTTCTTTAACAAGAATATGTGCTTCAGTGGAGGCCTAAATTAACACCTTTTCACACAATCTTAGAGATTTTATCATGAAGGATTGAGTTAGGAAACCCAAAAAATTATTAATATCCAATCCAAATCATGCCTACAGGTAAACCGAAAGGCTTACAGATAATCTCTATCAATAGATGAAATAAAAGTGATTTTAAATTATTTATTTCAACCCCAGATGAAAGGTCTAATGAGGAATGAAATTTCAAATGCCTACTAAATTGTCATAAGGATTGAGGCCTATGTGATTGAATCATATTTTAATACAAGATTGCAGCAGAAAACAATAAAACACTACTTACATACATTCAAAAACAAAACAAATACATTTCTCTCAAGATAACACGGATATAACTTGAATTTGATTAAATCTATCAGCAGGGGAAAGTTTATACAATAGTCTCAGAGCTTTTTAATGAGGTATACACTTGCAACCACCTTGACATGATAAGATTAAATACAAAAGAGACATACAGGTTTCTTAAATGAATTCTCCAAAAATGATGGGATTTGTCAAGGTTTCTATTAGAAAAATCAGTCCCAACCCCTAACACTCCAACCATTTGCATGAAAAATCTATGTCATTTATAACATTCACAACAGAGCCCCCTATTCCCCAAAAGACAAAAAAATTTAATGCACCAGTGCTCTCCATGATTTGGATTACATATTCTCTAGAATCAGATCTGTATAAAACGTCGATCAGATGCTCGAGGGGGTAGATCTCATTGAATATCTCCCGCATTCAAATCATTCCTCTGGTAGATCACTTTTTCTTCAATTTGCCAACCACTTGTTCCCGTAATCTGTCAAATCTTGCTCCTTGCGTGCCCAAGATGATGAAAAAAGGAAAATCTGATCAAGCACAATAGTCAGACCATTTTAATGGCGAAAGATGTCTTCCATATTTTCCCACCAAAACTCAGATATAAACATTAACTCCCCCTCTCTCCTTCGTGCATGTAGGAAATACTAAGAAATCATGAAGACTCACACATCCAGGCATGTTTCAGTAAAATGGGGAGAAAATCAAATTTAAACTTTTAGATACTGTTGATTTCTGATTTGAATTTGGGCCATCCACGTGGGAGATTCAAACTTAAAAACAGATTCATGGGGGTTTCCTCTGACTTTTTACAAATTTTGAATAAATTGAAAATTTTCACATTTTATTGCATACCTCTACCCTTAGGAAATGAGCCTGAACAGGTGTCCTAAGGTGGGCCACAGTAGAACCATGGCCAAATTCTACCATTTCATCTCCTTTTTGGAAAAGGGAATTTTTTTCAAATTTTCCCAGTAGCTCCATCCCTTGAAAAATGGACCTTTGACATATGGTAAAATATGGACTGATTTCGGATTCACGTCTGTAGGCCATTTTGACTGTTGAACTCTTTTATCACAAAAGAGAAATTTTTCCATATTTCCCCCTAGAGTCCGCACCTCTACTGTTGACCGTAGCAAAGCTTTGTACCTTTCCTTTATCGAGCCTTTGCCGTGCCATTTTGATGTTATTAGTCATTTGCATGTCAAGGGGTAAAAAATCCCAAATTTCCCCCGATGGTCCGCCTCCCGCATCCCGTTGAGTTTTCAAACCACCACGTGTCACCATGGCACACCTTGAGATGGTCCCAAAAGTTTTATACCTTGAAATAGTGCGGGCTCACCACATGTCCTAGTCCGATAAAGTTTGTCTGAATGCTTAAAGCTCAGTGGAAGGAATCATGTGTCATGCTTCGAGCTAGTATCCTTTGGCCATTGAAAATTATAAGAAAAAAAAAAATGAGTAGAGGCCTCCATGTGTCCTGATAGTGCTTCATCAAAATGAAACTCAAGGGCCTGTCCCTAAACATGATCAGTTCCTCCACCTATCCCAGACCTCCCAAAACCCTTTGAAAAATACTAAGTATGGGGGAGACCTGGTGGAAGCCTCCATGTGTCCTCTCGGTGCTACTCCAAGTCTAAACCAAAAAGTAGATCTTCACACGAGCACCATTCCTCCACATGGACACATTTTAAGTTTAGGCAATTCATAGAAATTTTGAAGTACCCATCTGATTCGTGTCTAACCAAAAGGTGCCATGTACCCTATTGATGCAAGGATGTAAATTTGAGCAGGAGAAACACCCGTCAAACCATAAAATTATAGAAAAATTATCATTCAAGCCTGAAAATGAAAATTTCTCCAAGCACAACGAATTTAGAAGTGTTACAAGTCTCAAGTATGTCCATCAGAGACACATCCATTCAATATTCTTTAAGTATTTAGGATGGAAATGACAAGGAAAATGAATCTTGACTGTGGAAGAACATAAAACATGGGAGAACCTGAGTTTCTAGACAGATAGAGACTGGGAAACCCAAATTACAGACCTTTTCTGGAGGAGTGAAGAAACAAGGAGCAAACCATGGACCCATAAGTGATCTACAACCCAGGAACAGATTAAAAATGGCAATGTGTCCTCTCGGCGCTACTCCAAGGCCAAACCAAAAAGTAGATCTTCAAATAAGGGTCGTTCCTCCACGTGGAAAATTTTTAATATTTTTCTAACTCCCCTGTCCAAGTAGAAGAGAGCAAGTTCTGAGGAAAAGTAAGAAAAATTGCAAAAACAGGCTCGGGCCAGAAAAAATCATGAAAAATGGCTAAGTCCTAGTCCTCGCAACAGTCGGGACAGTTGGGAAAAAAGGGTGCGAACCGGCCGAAAGGCCGCCAGGTGGTCTACACAGCATTTAGGACATTTGGAACAAAGGGACGCGTGGGACACGGAAATCCGAACTGGCCGAAAAGTTGAAAAAATTGACTAACTATTGAAACAGGCAGTCTGGGACATCTGGGAAAAAAGTACGCGAACCGGCCAGATCAGCCGAAATGAGTCAAGGAAGCCCAGAACAGTTGGGCCGAAGGTACGTGAAGTACGCGAACCAGCTGGATCAGCCGAAATGAGAACTTTCAGTCTGGGACGCGCGGGACAAAAGTACGCGAACCGGGCGAATCGGGAAAATTTGTCCCAGACGGTCTGAAAGTAAACGGGACATCTGGGCCGCGAGTACGCGAACCAGCCGGTTCGGCCGAAATAGGGAACTTCAGCACTGGGACAAATGGGACAAAGGGACACGTGGTACGCGAAAAGCCGAAGCGGCCGAAGACAGAGGAGAAAAGTCAACATTTGACCCGTGGAACTTCAAACGGCCATAACTTTTGACTCCGAGCTCCGATTTTCACAAAATTGGACTTTCTGGAACGAGCACGACGTCCTCTACTCCAAAAAATCTTGATTTCTTATTTTTGATGAGGGAATATATATTTAAATAAAATAAACATATTCGGCTCCAGTCAGTAATGCTCATTCCCGTCAAATGACAGAAAACGCCTGTCAGACGCAAAATAGCTGCCCGCACTCAGAAGGCCATAACTTTTGCATTTTTCAACGAAATCGCACAAAATTGGTACAGTTGGAATCATGGTTCCAATCCCGATGCACAACAATCAATAAATTCCATATTTGAAAAGAAATTGATTGAGATTTTTAAGAAAACGTTGCCGGGTTCAGAACAGTGTTTTATTTGGCAGCTGGGAGTGAAATTAAGAGGCATGGTGATCATTCTTTCTCTGCTGCAGCACATGGGATAGTATGGGGAGCCTTTTTCAAGTAATTTATAACCATTTCACTCAATTTAATTCCTCTTACAGGTGGTTGAAGGACATATTTCGGGATTTCCATTTTCCCTTCTCTTTTCCTTCTCATTTTTCTACAAATTGGAGTGTTGGGATCATTGTAAAGAGGAGAGTTTTTGGGTAGCAAAGCTCTGCCAAAATTGCTTTGTGAAGCCAGTGTGTTACAGGCCCTTTTAGTGGACTCCTTGCATGGTGATCCAGGCCCTTATCTTGTAATAGATTGAACTGTGCATATCATGAAGCAATAAAATACCAGTTTGTGGATGTATCTTCCCCTTCTGTGTTTCTTGCATTCTTCTTGCCCCTTTGATCTTTCTATAAGAATATTGTGTCTATTTATTATGTTCTTGCAGGGATTCATTATCATTGTGTATGCTTGGTAAAATGGGGTGAGACTATTTTGAGCACCAACAGAAGGTATGCTCACCAATTTGAATGTCAATGAAGTAAGAGCCCATCCACATTGCATCAAATTTACCATGCTTGTCCTTTTATTCATGTATGTTATACCATAATAGCATAATAACTCCAATGTTGAAATCTCTGAGAGTGACCTTCTTATCAAATAACTTCTTCAATTTTTCTTTGAACTTCACATGCCTTTGCTGAGATACTCTCCTCTCTTCGTCAAGTTCAACAATCTGGTTAATGCGATCCTCATATGGACTAACTTCTTGGTCTTCTAGTTGTTGAATGAAATTCATATGAGGAAATATAGTTGCATATGCAGGGGCAACAAAGCTTGAGTGCCATACACCAATTCAAATGGATTTTTTCCACTTGCTATTTTAATAGTAATTCTATGTCATCCCAAAAAATGAACTTCAGTTGTTCACCCCATTTTCTTTTGTTGAGCTCCAAGGTTCTTTTGATAATTTTTGGCAAATTTTTATTATTAGACCTAGATTTTCCATTTCCTTGGGGATTGTAATTAGATGAATATGTAAAATTGATCTCATATTCTTTACACATTGCCACCAAAAGGTTTATCTCTGAAGGCTCATGGAATTGTCAGCAACAATTTTAACTAGCACTCAAAACCTGTAGATGACATGGTTCAACATAAAGTATCCATGACAATTTGTTGTGTCACTCTTTTGGTGGGGATTGCCTCCAACCACTTGGTGAAGTAATCAATGGCTACACGAATCCACTTATGGCCAACACTTGAAGGGTTTGAAATCTAACCGATGAAATTCATTCCCCATTTCTTAACTGGGGCTTCATTTGATACAGGCTACAAAGGCAAGGAGCCTGAAGATTTCAGTATTCTAGAGGAGTGCTGACAACTCTCACATATTCTAACCGAAATATTTGTATCCTTGAAGAGAGTTGGACACCAATAACTAGCCCTTAAGATCTTGTGTGATGTGACTCTTCTAGTAAAATTCTCCCCCAAAAAATCCTCCATGTAGATCAGACAATTATCATGGGGGCTTCATCTTTAGTAATGCACCTTAAGACAACTCCCATTAGGGTTCTTCCAAGGTAACCCATAATCAATAATGACATATTTTTGGGCATCCAACATAAGGGCTCTTTTTTAGGTTCTTACTCAAATACTTAGCGTAGTATATATCTCTGAGATTAAAAATTACATATTTATACCACTAAAAACTCATCAATTTTTCAATGACATCTACCCTTCCTTCTTCTACCTCATTTACCTCAATAGTTTGCAAGTTGCTCTCAGCTATAAGCTTAGCCAAGCTCAAACCTCTCACGAACTTTGTGGTTTAGATATCTATGTCATATTCTTATAACACATTCACCAGTATACATTTTTTTCTTGAGACTTCCATCTCTGATAAGATTTCTTTCACCATAGTGTGGGGAACATAAGAAAAAAATTTAGATCTCAAAATGTATGGCCTAATAACCTTTGTTGCTTTTACCAACACAAATGTTTTTTTCTCCAAAATAGTGTTTTTCAACTCTAAACCCCTGCAATGCCTTACTAAAGAAGGAAATTGGCCACTCAGCCCCTTCATCATCTTTCTGCAAAAAGACATATGCAATAGTGTTCTCTGAAGCAAAAGAAAATAGTTGGAAAGGCTTCTTATAATATAGAGCTACTAAAATAGGTGCATGATTTAATGCCTCCTTGATCCCAATGAAAGATTGAACGGCATCCTCATCCCATTTGATGACCTGGTTCCTTCTTTAGGATGCCAATGATTGGAATGGTCAACTCAGCAAAGTTTGATATGGATCTCTTAATAAATTTTATCTTCCCAAAGAAGGATTGGATCACGTTCTTGGTTTTCAGGAATTGGGACCTTTCCGATGGCCTCTACCCTTTCATAGATCAATCATTACCTATTCTTATGACAGAATGTGACCGAGAAATTTTTCCCTCTAGGTACTCCATTAAATGGCACTTATTTTGAATTGAGTGAAATTCCATATTCTCTACATCCTTATCAGTATTTTCTCCAAGTGTTGCAAATGATCATCTCTCTTTCTAGAAGAAAGCATAGTTACATCATCTTGGTAGACAACGATAAAATCATTGATCTAACTAGTGAAAGCAACATTCATTGCTCTCTAAAAGGTTACTCCACCATTCATCAGTACAAAGGGAATCGTAACATATACCTATGTTCCCCAAGGGGTGGTAATGGCTATCTTAATTATTTTTGATTCCTTTACAACATACTTGGTTATAACCTGAGAAGACCATCCATAGTAGATAGTAGATCAGAACCAGTCACTAACTACAATATGATTTCCATTTTTGGTAAAGTATAATTATCCTTCATTGATTCTCTATTCAAATTTCTAAATTCCACACACATAGCCTGATGTTACACATTCTTCTTTCTGACTAGTACTAGGTTTGCAATGTAAGAAGAAAACCGTATAGGCTAAATAATCCCTCCATTCCTCAATTTCTTCAGTTCCTCTTGTATTTTAGGAGATATGAGTGGATTTATTCACATTTGTTTCTACTCCTGAATGGTTTTGCATTATATTCGAAGGGAATCTCATATTTGAAATAAATCCTCTATGTATTCATTTAATTCATAACAAGTCCAAGCCATGTAATCTTGATATTTTTTCAGCAATTGAACTTACGAATTTTTTTCCTCCTTACTAAGATTACTTCCCAACTAGATTTTCTTTGCTTTCTCCTTTGTATCAAGTTCATGCTCCTCCAAATCCCCTGAGGCTGCTATGCATCTATTAATAATGTGATCAACTTTATCAAAATTTGATTCAAGAGTGAACCATCCATCAAGGAATGGTGTTAGTCTATAGGTTGGATGATGCCTTTTCCAAACAAGGTTTCTTTACCCTCTATCTACACACACCTTTGACTCCAAATAAATAATTTGATCAACAAAACTTCCCCTTTTTTCTACAGTAAATATTTTAACCTGAAGAATCATCATCAAAAACTTGCCAATGTTTAATGTTGTCAGGTACAGATGGCCTAGTTAACACCTCAGCATCATGTTCACAATATGGGGATACTGTACAATTATCACACCGAGATCCCAATATCATGCAAGTTTGTGTATCCTAAATCATTGAAACTTCCTATCATGATGCACAATATTTAATTAACCAAACATCTCAGTGAGATCCCAAACTGCATGATTGTATTGTTTCATTCGATTGATTTTGTGTGGCATAAATTTTTCTAACTTTCTTTACAATTAATTCTAAATCTCCTTTGATAATGATTTCTTTAACACAATATTTCCAAGCAATCCTCAGACCTAAAAATAGTGCCTGATACTTAGCAATGTTATTAGTACACTCAAAGTTGAGTTTGAAGGAAAATACAAATTCTACCTTGTCTGGAGAGATCATATTAACACCAACACCATTTCTGAACTTGGAGAAATCTCCATCAAACAATAAATTCCAAGGAGAACTTACCTGTTGAAGACACTTGCATTCTTCAATATTGTTCTCTTTTCCATCAGCAAATCCTACGAAGTTATCAGCATCAACACTTGTGTACAATACTTCATAGGATGCATTGTTAGGATCTTCAATAAGGTGCAACATCTTCTTTTCTCCATACAACCTAACAAGGATTCCCTTAATTGGGATGGTAGCATAGGAAATATCCATTTGAACACTCCCACAAACACTTGCATCCCTTTTCTAGATAACAACATAGCCTACTCGGCTGGGAAATCAACAAAAATAACATCAAGCATCAGGTTTTTACCTGGGTAAGCTGCAAGTTGCACCACCAAACCTTTTCACACATCCCACCACTGGAAATTCTTCGGAGTCCATAGTATTACACTTCCCATATGTTGTATGTATACTTTGATATCCAACTCATTCATGACTTCTAGAGGCATAACATTGCATGATGCCCCTGAGTCAAACATATAGTTATTTACCAATCTTTCTTCAATGATCAGAGTGGTGAAGAATGGATCCACATTTAGCTAAGAATCCACCTAGGATGTCACCAAATAAACTTTATGTGGTTCACCTAGTTCCTCCAACACTACTGGTGTCTATAACTCTTCAATGACTGGTGGAGTCTCCATAATGTTTATATTTTTACCTAGGGTAGTCTTCTCCTTTTTCAACCCCAAATACTCAAAAGCCCTTTTCTTGTCCTCAGGAAATCATTAACAGCTCAACAATTGGAATTAAGATCTTTATTTGACTCAAGACTTGGGCAATATCATAAGGGACAGAATTTGGTAAGGCAACATTAGAAGGAAGATAGACACACTCACTAGATGGCATAGGATTTTGGACAGCTTAAGCATGAGGAGGAGGTATGAGTTTCGTTTGGGACATACAAGGCCCTCTGGCAGATACATCTTTCTTAAGAGCCTCTTTAGGAATATTTGAAAGGAATGGATTTATTGGCTTGGTACTAAGGCCCTATCGCTTTAACAACCCTACTTCTTGTGTTATACTCCTTCCCTTGGGCAGCAACAAAAAGTCATTAACAACTACCTGTCCTCCTCAGATGGGATTCCTCCATCACAATTCTATATCATTAAATCTCTTAAATATTCAAATTCATTATTAGGGTAAATTCAAATTCTTGTATAAGTATCTACTTGTAAAGTATGAGAGGAAGGAAGAATAGATACCCAGTGGATACAATCCCAAAAATCAGCAGCAGTTCTAGCACTTATTACCTCAGTTGTGGTTGCCCCTTGTTGTGAGCTCGTGGAACAACCCATCATGTAAATATCATAATTATTATCATCATAAGCTTCTTCTTCTTGTTGTTGATCTTCCTCACATGGAGCATGGGGCATGAAACATCTGTCACACCAATCAATGACATTTGTCTCCTCCACAACAGCAACTTTGGCAGCCAAAGGATCAGGTACCATTATGTTTTCCCTAGCCTGGGACTGTTTATTTCCAAATCCAATAGGCCCCTTGCCTCAATCATCAGATATATGATGATTTTTAAACCTGTCTTGGCCTTTTTGCTTGTGTTGAACTTGTGAAATCTGCCCAATTCCTTTTTCTACCCGGGCTAATTTTTATGATTTTTGTTTGACAGCACCTACAAAATTTTTCACAACTTCATCCAAATTAGGAGTCTTACTTGTTTGAGGATTTTCTAGGTTAATTAGTTTTACACCCTCCCTTTTTGGAGTATTTCTAATTTCCTTGATGTTGTTCTCAATTTGCAGAGCCATGGTGATGGCCTGCCTCAAATTAGTAGGTTTTGTCCCTAGAGTAGTAAACAACTTTTTTATCAAATGCATCTGAATATTTCATCAAAAATTATTCATCACATGGCCTTAAGCTAATACAAAATATCCTCAAGGTCATGTTAAACCTTGTGTTTAAATCATGTACTAGATCATTAGGATTCTTTTTGATGTTTTTAAATTATGATAGAAGAAACCTAGGGTTGGTTCTATAACCATACTGCAATCTAAATGCATTGTTCATCTATATCCAAGAAACAATGGAATCATTTAGAAAAGCTTTATACCATTCCCTTGCATCCTCTTCCAAAGTATGGATAAAAAATTTCACATATACATTTTTATGTTTAATCTCAATGTCTTCCATCATATTGATAAAAAGATTTAAAGGTTGATAACCACTTATAGCATTGTTTCCTTGGAGCTTTGCTAATCTATTTCTCACATATTTAGGAACTACATTTGGATAACCATCCATACCTATAAAATTTATAGGACTAAAGGTGTTTACAAAAAATGGAGGTCTGGGTGGGGGCTAGGCCATGTTGTTTTGAGGAGGTGACCATGGAGGGGAAGCAAATTGATAAGGGGAAAAGGGTATTTGAAACACGGGAGTATAACTTTCAAAATGGATATCCCCTAAAGGACTCATTTCATGGAAAACCCTATGAACTTTTGAAAAGACATGGACAAAAAGAGAAGCAAAATTTTCAAATTCAAATGAAGGCCCCTCCCTAGTTGGATAATTCAATTACACAAAGATGCTACCTGATTCAGAAGCACTTGAATGGTAGTATTCAATGATAGGTCAATCACTTTCATCAATGGAGATCCCTTTTCTTGTCTGTTGATCTCCAACAAATCTCAAGGATTTTCTTCCTTCTAACTTTGTGTTTCCTAGCTATGGAAATAATGTCCAAGTAGGATCCCTAGTAAAGAAATATCTTATTCATTCCAGATTTGCAAAAATTAGTAAAAAATATCACTTGATAGCAGTTAAGACACTGGTACTCATTAAGAATCAGATCAACAACGAGTCCCCACTAAGTATTTCCACCTTAGTTGTGTAAATGCACTAAAATATGATCTATCAATACTAGAAACATGAAATGGGATGATTTGACTTTTGTTAATGTAGATTTTATCAATGAAAGCTAGTGCACTAAGTGTGGAAACTGAAAAAATTACACACAACACTTGGAACTTTGAATACTTCTTACAGGCCCGAACACAAGATGATGTTTGAAAATATGTATTAGTACTTAGAGCATATAAGAAGTGTTTACCAGGGTCTTATTATGAACTCCAACCAGTTTTACACCCTCCCTTTTTGGAGTATTTCTAATTTCCTTGATGTTGTTCTCAATTTGCAGAGCCATGGTGATGACCTACCTGAAATTAGTAGGTTTTTCATCCCTCAAGTAGTAAACAACTTTTTTATCAAATGCATCTAAATATTTGATCAAACATTATTCATCACATGGCCTTAAGCTAACAGGAAATGTCCTCAAGGGCTTGTTAAACCTTGTGTTGAAGTCATGTACTGACCCATTAGGATTATTCTTGATGTTTTCAAATTCTGATAGAATAAACCTAGGGTCGATTCTATCACCATACTGCAATCTAAATTCATTGTTCATCTCTGTCCAAGAATCAATGGAATCATTTGGCAAAGCTTTATACCAATCCCTTGCATCCTCTTCAAAAGTATGGATAAACAATTTGATATATACATCTTCATGTTTAATCTCAATGTCTTCCATCATATTGATAAAAAGCTTTAAAGGTTGATCACCAGTTATAGCGTTGTTTCCTTGGAAATTTGGTAATCTATTTCTCACATTCTGGGGAACTACATTTGGATAACCATCCATCCCTGTAAAATTTATAGTACTAAAGGTGTTTACAACAAATGAAGGTCTGGGTGGGGGTTGGGCCATGTTGTTCTGAGGAGGTCACCGTGGAGGGGAAACAAATTGATAAGGAGTAGAGGGTCTTTAAAACATGTGAGTATAACTTTCAAAATGGATATCCCCTAAAGGGCTTGTTTCCTGGAAAACCCTATGAACTTTTGAAAAGACATGGGCAGAATGAGAAGCAAACTTTTCAAATTCAAATGAAGGCCCCTCCCTAGTTAGAGAATTCAATTCCACAAAGAGGCTACCTGATTCAAAAGCACTTGAATGGAAATATTCAATGATAGGTCGATCAATTTCATCAATGGAGATCCCTTTTCTTTTCTGTTGATCTCCAACAAATCTCCAGGTTTTTCTTCCTTCTGACTTTGTGTTTCCTAGCTCTGGAAATAATGTCCTAGCAAGATCCCTAGCAAAGAAAGATCTTATTCCTTCCATCTTTTCAAAGATTAGTAACAAATCTCACTTGATAGAGGTTAAGACACTGGTACTCATTAAGCATCAGATTAACAGGGAATCCCCACTAAGTATTTACACCTTAGTTGTGAAAATGCACTAAAGTATGATCTGTCATATGTATGTCAATACTAGAAACTAGAAATGGGATGATATCACTTTTTTTAACCCATATTTATCATTGAAAGCTAGTACACTAGGTGTGGAAACTGAAAGAATTTCACACAACACTTGCAAATTTGAATACTTCTTACAGGCTCGAACACAAGATGATGTTTGAAAAAATGTATTATCACTTAGAGCATATAAGAAGTGTTTACCAGGGCCTGAATATAAACTTTGTAACCACTATGTCCTTGGTAACGGTGCCAATCAGGTGTTGGTACCCAAATTAATTCTCCCTTAGAAGTTGAGCAACGTCACAGGTTTGGCAGGAAGATTAGAGACAAGAAGAGCATGTAGTGTGTCATTTCATAGCTGGGGATGAAATGTAGCTTACTCTTTGTCAATCAGATATGGAGAAATGGGTAGCACCCTCAAGAGGATTTGACCTATACTCACTACTTTATGGCTGTGCCTTTCAACTAGGGTGAGAGGACCCTCTATGTATCTTGTTTTTTAAGGAGGAGGTGGAGATATCCTTCCTTGCAAAGTTATTAATAAGACCTTGAAGAAAATATGATTAATGAGACAAAACTTAACTCCCACGAGTTATCACTCTAAATAATGGAGATGTTTTCCAAGAAAGGTTCAGGCCATTAAATACAATGAAAATATGATTGTTTCTGCATAGTTTTGTAGTAAAATTTATGCATTTTTATATACACATGACAAATAGGGGTAGTATAGGTAGGATTGGTTGTTTTTAAATGAATTTTTGGTGGGAGGTGAGGCAGAGATGAACTTGATTTACCAGATCCTTGAGAAATTTTACCAAAATTGAGGACTTTATCAACAAAATGCTTCGGGTTAGCTAAGATGTTCCTTTAACTAAAATATGTTCTTTAATGAAGCTTAGATCAACACTTTTCACACAACACAATCAAATTGGAAAACTTAACTAAACATTATCAACCTCTGTTTTATCATGCCTAAGATACCCTCAAATGCTAACAACACAATCTTATAGTCATGCTAGGAGTCACAATGATTTTAAATTTGTTAATTTCACTATCAAATGAAAGGTCTTCTGACAAATGAAATTGTGAATGCCACAAAACTATCACAAGGATAATATCTTATGTGATTCACAAAGATTTCAAGGTAAGATTGCAACAGGAACAAGAAAAATACTTGCAGACATTCAGAAATGAAGCAAACACAAATTTTGCTAAATAATAATGTAAATTAACTCAATTTTGATTAAATTTATCAGCAGGGGAAAGTTTCTAGATCAATCTCAGAACTTTTCAATGGCTGTATATTCACAACCACCTTGACATGATAAAATTCAACACAAAGGATATAAACATGTTTCTTCAGAAGGTTTCTCACAAGTATGGGTTTTATAAAACTTATTTCTTAGTAAAATCAGTCGCGACCTCTAACACTCCAACCATTTACACAAAACTTCATGCAATTTATAAAACTTCATTTACAAAAAAGTCTTCCCCCAAAACCAGGGACATTTAAAGCACCATTGCACGTTGAGACTCCCAGAATCAAATTTGTGAAAAAGTTGTAAGGTGTGTAGAGGGAAAATCTTTCCAAATATTTCCAACATTCAATTCTTCACCTGGTAAGTCATTCTACATCTCACGTGCTAACTACTTCCTCCTCCAATTTTTTAAATATTGTTCTTTGCATGCTAAGAAAAGATTAACTGGAAAATCAAATCAAAGCCAATGGTCAGATCACATTTTGATGGAAAAAAACATCTTCATATTTTTCCCACCCAGCCAAGATACCAAATTAATGTTCCTCTTCATTTGGCATGCAGGAAACTCCAAGAAATGATAAAAAAATATAAAAATTCACATCCCCAGGAACTTTGGAGTAGAAATGGTAGAAAATCATATACAGATGCACAAATGTCATTGATCTCTCTTTTGAATCTAGACCATCCTCGTGGGAGATCCAAGTTAAGACAAGCCCCGGGGTTCCTATTAACATTTTACACCTTTTGGAAAAAATGCAAAACTTCTCATTTTTCTCTGCCCCTCCGCCTTTGAAAAATGGGCTTGACACGTGTCCTAATGTGGGTCCCAAACGAAACATGGATAAATTCTTCTATTTCACCTCTTTTTGGGAAAAGGGAAAATTTTCCAAGTTTTACCCGCAGCTCCACCCTTCCACTTCTAGTTTCTGATGTGGGTCCCAGCGGAACCAAGCTTCCTTTTACACTTTTAACTCCTTTTCCCAGAAAACGAAAATTTTCCAATTTTCCCCCTTAATTCTGCACCTCCACCGTTGCCTAGAGAAATTTTTGACTATCCTCTATTGGGCCCGTGGGTCATTTTGATGATTTTAATCTTTTAAATAACAAGGGGCAAAAAATCCAAGTTACCGCCGATAGCCCGCTTCCCCACCTCTTGACTTTTCAAACGGCCACGCATCTCATTGGCGCATCATGATATGGTCCCCAAAAGTAGAGACCCTAAATGAGCAGGGGCTCACCACGTGTCTCGGACTCTTTAGCAATTTGCTGAAAAGTCTAAGGAAAGAAGACCCGGCGGAAACCTCCACGTGTCTTTATGGTTCAACTTCAAGAACCTTATAAGGCTTCAATATGATTTGGCAGGGGTGTGCTTCCATTTTAGAATATTTACTCCATTTTTCCAAAAGGGAAAAATATTCAACCTTCTTCCGAAGTCCTGCATCTCCACTTTTAACTTTTCCACGTGTCCTTCTGCAGGGTCAAAGTAAGACTTTTTCCATGCTGCTAAAATTTTGCTTTAATCAGAGCTTGGCGAGGCCACGAGGCAAGTTCAAACTTTTTTCCAAAGTATTCAAAAATAACAAGTTCATAAAACAAACCTTCCATGCCTCATCCAATTATAAGAAGGAACATAAGTACCAGAAGAACCAATCATAATTGAGTGGAGCTACATGACCAAATTTGCCTTTTTGCCAAAAAAGCAAAAAGTGACAAATTAAAACATTTTCTTGCCATCCTCTGACCAACAAAAAGAAGCCATGTGACCTCCAAATGTTTAGGAATAATTTTGATAGGAAAAATATGTCCTCCAAACCGTCAAAAACACAAAAATTCACAATTCATGCCCAGAATCTGATTTTTCGCTAAGGATGAATTTTTTTGAAACAAAACCAAGTGAATCATTGTTCCAAGCATCTTTCAACCATGGATTTGTATTTTCAAAGGCATACAAATATAAATTTATCATTCTCAAGCTTCCATGGTTGGGGTAAAATAAAATAAAAAATGGCAGAGCCCGTGGATTTTGAAGAAATTACGGAAAACACAGGGAAAACTCAAAGACTTCTTCAAAAAAGGGCATGATAGTGGATTATGCAAATAATTCAAGGCATTTAAATGGAGGTAAAATCTTTAGAACATCCACATCGAGAGAGAAAATGTTTCATAACATGCAAATTAGAGGAAAATCTAAGCAAATGGTGCGAGATCAAAATGAGCACCAACATAGTCTTAGAAATAAATTGCAAGGATGCCCCACGCAATGTTCCAGTATTTTTTTGTGAGGAAAAGGATGTTATGATTTATTTGTACTGTGCTGGGAGAGTTATTGTGTTTCATAAAGGTGATTTCAAAAAATATCACCAGCCTTTGTTTTCATTTAAAGTAAGGGTCTTGGTCATGGCTACCAGAATATATAAACACAACTAGCATGTGTTATAATAGTGGCATCACCTTTGAGCCCCTACTGATTTGAGACAAGTACTTGTCTCTTACTATATATCCATATATGTATGTATCTATGTATATTTGAAAATATATATTGAGCTTTTTGTTTGTCTTTACAAAAGCTTATAAACAAGAGTAATCATTGAATTGTCTATTTTTTTAAATATAAGAACCTGAAATCAACTATGGGAATAGCACTAGAGAAATAATAACTCACATACTTTAAATTACATGAGCCTAAGACATGATATCTTTACCTCTATTATATGCTATTTCTTGTGAGATTTCAAATTGCCTATGTGATTCTTTGAAATAAATTCATCTTTTTGGACTTGAATTAAACTTAATTTTTAAAATTTATGTATCACGTTTCTTAGCACAAACATGTACAAATACCAATGTATAAATCTATGTCACATGTTGCGATAACTACTTCTCCACATCATTACATTTACCCCCTACATGTTATTAACGAAATACATTCTTACTGCAGCACATACTAGATATAAATAAATTAATAGAAACCAATGATGTATCCTTGATTATTAAATATAAGTTATTTTTTCCTTATTATTAAAGTTATCAATCCTTCCCTTCCCATCAGATAGATAGGTGGAGGGATTCCATGCCTCCCTAAGTCAAAGGAATTTCTTAGACTCCAATCCCGCAAAATGAACTGATTCAATAAAGATTCATGTCCATAGTGCTAGTGAGGAAAGACAGAGTGGTAGTGAGAAATCAGAAGATAACACATGTCATTTTCATGTTTCTATGAGTGGCCAAGTGTCACACATTCTAGGAACTTGAGCATAAAGGTAAGGCATGAAAAAGAAATAAATTTATTTGCGCCTCATTACCATCAAATTTGAAAGAGGGTATTCGCCAAACAAATTATAGGATATTCGTCATTCGATTTCCAACTATTTTTAATGTTTTTTACCATTTTTTCTGAAAGAATGAAATAGGTTATAGGGATATTCAAAAAAATCATTAAACTAGTTACATATATATTTTCCATAACCACGAAAATCATTACAAGTATATTCACCATGATTTCTATAAGTTTTTTTAGGGGGGTCACTTTAAATTTTTCCTATTCTTTCACCTCTCTGTTTCCTTCATGGACAATTGGGTAGAGAGTTGGAGGTTGTGATCAGGGGAGATAGGGATCACCTGTGGATAGTTTCTAGTAAGTGGTTGCAAAAAATGCTTTTGAGGGTAGGGATCGCCAATTCTGATATAAGAAAGGTTGGGTTTCCTAATAAGCGACTCTCTTTGGGTAGCTGGGTAAAAAAAATAGCCTAGGATGTTTCCAAAGGGCCTTCTAGAAGATCCCCTCCTCTAAATCCTGGTGTATCCCATTCTCTCACATGTGATGAGAACATACTCAACATGGTGCTTAAAGCCGAGGATAAACTTTCCATAGCTTCCCTCATCTTTCACTTTAAGAACATTTATAAAAAAAATTTGATTTGAATGAATTGATATCCCAAAGATCAGTTTGAAAATCAACAGTAAGATCAAGCTCTACCTCTTCTCTAGAGCTTTCTTCATCATTTTTTTGACTCTATTGAAGATAGGGATATTATTGACAACACAAATTGGGTATGAAGTGAACACGGACTCATGGTCAAACCCTGCTACCATGATTTTAACCCATCAAAAACCACCTTTGAATCTCAGCTTCTTTGGGTTAGACTCCCTTGCCTGCCTATACAATTATGGAATGAATATTTATTTGAATCCATTACTAATAGGTTAGGGACATATGTTAAAGCAGATGAAATCACTACCCAACACCTTCATACTGCCTTTTCTCATATTCTGGTTGACATGGACCTCACTAAAGACCTTCCCTATGAGATCAATCTTCTGATTGGGGATAGAACATGGGTTCAATGACTGGATGTTGAATTTATTCCTTTTTAGAGAAATATATTTTTTAAAATAGGACATTTGATTACAGATTGTAGATGACTTAAGCACATTGGGACTAAACCCACCTAGTGGACATACTCTCTACCTAATCATCTCACAGTGTGTGCCCTCACTGATTTTATTCTGGATCCATTCTTTCCATATTTAAGTAATATCCCCTACCAGGTTTCAAGCACCCCAATATTTGAGGAAACCCCATAACTCATAGTCCCATTGAGCCCAACTAGAGATCTCATGGAGAGTGCCTCTTTATCTTATTTTTTATGAATAATTTCAGGCCAATTAACTCTTTAGAAGTTATTATTCCTCTAGAGCTTGAACCTGAGCATGTTATTGATAGGGATAACCAGATGATTTTGCAAAGTAAAAAAATACTCCACTAATTTTTTTTTTGCTCTGTTTCATTCAAAAACTAGGTCACCTTATATTGCTAATACTTGAGTATTGTTTTTCATTTTGTTGGCTTTTTTCTATCATGGGTGTCTCTTGTTCTATATGTTTCCTCGTTCCCTTATTTGGGGGATACCTTTTTCTCTGTGGATGTTTCTTTTTCGCAGTAGGGATACTTGTTTCTATTTGGTTCCATTCATTCTTCATCATTTTATTTTGGCTTTAGGCCCATTGTTCCTAGGTGGGAACCCAGTCAAATAACCTTTTACCCTTAACAAAATATAATATTTTTATAAGAACAAATTATTTCGAATCTAATTCTAGGCATATATGTTCAAGATGATAACAATGCACCTGAAATAAGGGTATTATAATTTATTTATAAAATGTTTTGTATGTATAAATAATAATAGAGTACATATCCGAAACTAAAAAAATAATGAAGCTAGAACTATTATATCAGTACATGAAATACATGAAAGTGTTTGTTTATATGATTACAATGATAATGATGCACCTGAAATAAATTACTTTCAGCACAAAGTACACACACACACATATATTAATACATTTAAATCATTATTATATGCTTCTGCTTCATATATATATATATATATATATATATATATATATATTAATAAATTTAAATCATATAATAATGAAGCAGAAGCAGCCGAAAAAAAATATGAAATAAAAGAAAATTGTTTGATGTAACATTTTTTGGATGTTATCTTTTTATTCATGGATCAATATTTCAGTTTTTTAGAAAACAATGGATGGAGAAACAAATATGTCTATCATAAATATAAAAATGTAAGGCATATATAATATATTTAACTTGTATAACTCAAATATTTTTAAGGCTTATTTGGGTACCTTAAACAATCCGCTCATTCCCTTATTTGATAATCCTTTTCAATTTTACTTACCCTACCAAAAAAATTGGCATATGTTTTTTTTCTACAAACAAAGAAAATCACTATCTATGTTGATGTTTAATTTCCTACTACTATTGATGATGACCTTATCATTGATTTTCTTGCCCTACGAACATAAATATCCCATATGTGTCTATGTTGCAAAGCAAAAATTGTTGTTTCAGTTTTGTTTGGGCTTCTGATAATATTTTGGGATTTTAAAGATAGTAGATACAAGAGGATATGGTCTGAGATCTACATCATAAGAAATATTACTCTAATCACAACTATGGAAACCCCAACCCTAGTTCTTTATAGTGACCCTCCTTTGTTGGTATTATTTGATACTATGGTAATATATTAAAATAAATATATTGTTCTAAAACTAAAGAGGGGAAAGTTATAAATAATGTTATAACCTCCAACATTTATCTAAAATTACCCATGCTCCCAAATTGTCTTCTGCCCCCTCCCCCACAAGTTTAGTAGAGTTTTTTGGAAAAGAGAAGGATATGACCATATTAATATGGGAGAGTTGTGGATGGAAAAATGAGCACACATTGAAGGATATATAATATAATTTTATAGTCGAAGAAGAAATCATTTTTTGTTTGGCCATTCTGATTGATGGTGAACCTATTTTCATAATGCATCACAATGAATCTATTTTTAGAATGCATGATCACATTTATGATCTGGGAAAAGAGATTTCCCATGAATCAATATCTCATATTCATCTTTGGCATCCATAACATCTTTACTCTTTGATGTGTTCTTCATCTCAATTTTTATGCGTCAACATTGTAAAATAGATTTCATGACTTATTGGATTATGTTTTACTATTATTAAAACACGAACTTGTATTTATGAATGCAGGATTTGAAGGGATTTGATGGCATTATTGTTTCTCCTAGTAGGAATAGTATAAGGTGACTCCATTCCTTTACAAACTCATCTTGTGGGAGAATGATGTGTATGTTTTTTCAAAATCTTCATTTGTCTACATCATATTGTTAAGAAGCAATTTTTTGATAAAATATTTTCATTTGAATATAAATCCTACAATAAAATGAATATTAATTTTAGACTCTTGTTTAGTTGAAAAATTTTGATACTTACTCAAACCACATTAAGAGAATTTTCAAATTCATTGGGAATGTGAAAATTATTGTAAAAATTGGTTTTCTTAGGAGTATGGCCTAGAATGTTGATTAAAGACAACTCTCTATCAAAATCCCTTTTTAAAATATCTGAGCTTAAGATTTTGTGTACTAATTGGGGAAATATGTCTCAACAATAATAGAGAATCAGATACTTTAGTATCTTTGATGATGAAGCTTAGAACCATAAGGTTGGAAACTAGACCTAGTAATGAAGGTCTCAATTAGTGATAAGTGTTGTCCCACCCTTGAAAAAATGTTGTCCCACCCAATATTATTTGGTTGAAATCGTGAAAAAAATTCAAAATAGTTTAAAGAATATCTTATCTTAGAATCCTTGTAGTTAACAAGATTTATAAATGTCCCAATCTTTAAGAGTTATCAAGTCTCGCATGTCTAAGTTTCTTTGTAGCAAGGAAGATACAAATATTTCAGAAGTTGTAGATAATAAACAGCATTGCTGAGTTAGAAGCTTCTAAAAGTATCTAACTTTGTGCACTAGGAGATAGATCTCTAGAAATTTCATTTGACATTGTTGGGGAATGAACTCGTGTTCCCTTAAAAAGGATGCCAATGTGAAATTTTGTTTATAGTGGCATTAGTTTTTATTTTTTTGAACATTATTTTTTTGTCATGTACACAGAATCACCTATCGGAATATCTGGGTAGTTTACCAGTAATACTTATCAAGTCTACAAAAAAAAATTATGTAGTTTTGAAAGATCAATTTCAATTGACTCTTAAAGCGCTTCACGTAGGAAAAATGTTTTTCTATAAAGAGACTTGCTGTGATAGTTTGTTTGTAAATATGTGGCACGGGAAATCCATTATGGATTATGTATCGAACTTTCAATCCATTGTATTTAACAACATTGAATGAAACGTGGTGTTGGACCAAGAATTGATTGCAAGGTTCGACATCCGATATCTAATTTTTTTTACAATAAATAGTAATCCACTTCTATAGGTTATCGTTGTACTCTAATTAAAAGAAAGGTAAAATATAAACAAAACATCAACCTAAAATAGAAGAGATAAAAAATGTGAGGCATGTGAGAGGAGAATGTGTTACAATAAGTTAACATGTCAGAGATAAAAATATCATAAAAAATGACTTGTACAAAAAAATAAAGGATTTCATAGATCGACCACTAGATATTATTACATATAACATAAGAAATGAATCGACATGACATCAAAGAAATTAGTTCCAAAGCGTTCCAAAAAAATTTAGATTGAAGAGAATCAAACTTAGATAATGTATAGAGTAATTGACTCATGTTTGAACAAACATCCATATTGGAGATGGTCTATAGGCTAACACATCTAAGAGAGTAGGTAGAAAAGGGCTAGAACATCCAGCATTACCCTAAATGTAGAAACCGAACAGCAAAGAAGAAACAATGGGAAAAAGGCATTTCAAAAGGAGCAGAGATTTTTGGAGTAGTGGGAAAGCGAAGGGACTACAAGATGTCCACCATATCAGGATGCCGCCATACTAGACCTCCTGCGCTGCCAATAGTTTTGGTTGCGAATCGCGATTAAGGTTAGGATAATTGCGGAGGAGCGGCGAAGAAAAAGACAATGCTTTGTCGGGTGTGTTCCTTTTGTCGGTGTTTTTGTAAATTCCAAATTTAATAATGAAACATCTTAATGTGAAATAGAGGCATTTTGAGAGAAAAAAACCAAATTTGGTCTCAAATTATGTATCAAAAATGAGACACTTTAGTAGTGCGATATCTGGCCAAGAAACCATATTCCTTCCTATTTTGTCACATAGCTTCCAAACATAATCTTAAGTATTGAAAACATCGTGACTATATTCAAATGTTTGCAATTTGATTTTCATCTTCAAACATATCAGAATTGAATAATAATAATGGTACGAACATGTCACAAAATCCCAAATCATACATGCATAAGGGAGGAATTGACAAGATATTTATATTCAAGAGATGAATCTTGTTCATCAAGTTGAATATAAGTGCATCATTAGCTCAATACTTGTAATGGGTATCCCTTGTTTGCGATTATATCTAGATTGCGTTTAAATATTGTATGTTTGTAAGTCTAATAGTAAACACCTCTTCGATAAACATATGAACTCATAATTTATCAAAACAAATTATCATTGGCTATTATAAATGAGTTAAAGTCTACTCTTACGTATTGATAATATAAAATTGTGCTAACTATACCTAAAATGCAAAATCCCAAGACACACCAATATAATAAGATAGTCCACCCAATCAACACAACGATAATTCATTACTCAAAAAGAACTAATGTCAAAGGACACACCAAGCACTCGATTCAAAAACTCAATTTCGTTGACCCTTGTGACGGACCCAACTCCCTCACCCCCCTTTTTTCCCCTCATTCTTACCCATATTCACCCTCTCCCCCCCCTACCCTCCACACCATCTTTCCTCCCCACTACCTCCTCCCTCTCCTATCCCCCCACCAATCCGCGCCTCCCCCCCCCCCCATCTTTCCCTCCTACCTCCCCCCCTCTTCCTCCCCGCGATCCCGCCACCCCAACACCTCTCCCCCCCTACTTTCTGCCATCTCCAATCCTCCACGCGAATAATCCCTTCATACCATCCATCATTCCTCTAACAGGTCCACCCCCTACCCCCTCTCGACTGTTAGCCTCTCTTTTTGTTCTACCTTTCGCCCGCCTTCCCAGTAGATGATCAAAAATACAGGTGGATGCGTGGAATTTTGTAGATAATTCAGTATCCCTATGACTAAACGTGCGAAAGAGGAATATCAGAATTACAAGGCATCATTTTTTGTAATTAACCGCGAGTCGGCTGGATACTCTCGACACCTCATTGAATTATATTTTGAAAATTCAATATAAGATTTTGTGGTGAGTTGGCATCTATCATATCGTAAAGGAAGACGAGAGTTGATGGTTGTTGTTTTAAGCGAAACGGACGATTCTCTGTGCGGCCACGGTGACTGTGCCACATCACCCCTTACAGGCTTATTCATGTGGATGAATGAAATGGACATCTCGAATTTACAACAACTTGCTTGCAGATTGATGCCTATTGACCGCATCTTGCTCCAGACCAGGCCAGTCACCGATAGTAAGGTTCTTCACTTCGGTTATCACAATGGTCACTAGCTAAATCTAAATTTCATATCTCTATTTCATACATGTTTGTAAGCTGAATAAATAGTCAACTGTTGAACTGAAAGAAAAGAAAAGGCGAATAGTGATTGCAATGGCGCTCATTTGAGATCGTTATGGATTTTATGATTGTTTGTGCGTAAAAGGAAAAGTCGTTTTTATACAAAGATAAAGAGCCCTCCTGATGAAATTAGGTCATGACCATCACCAGAAGAAGAGTGGAGAGAGGAGAAGAAAGACTGCATTAGGTCATAATATGGTACCAGTTTGGACAAGTCGAGCGAGATGATTATCGAGCACGATTCTTCTGGCACATACACGATGGGAGTATCTTAAAAGTGCAGTAGTAAGCAAAATGAAGAAGAACATTAATCACAACATGGAAGCGGAAGGATAGTCGGGGATCCATCTGGTGTGTGTGTCCTCAACTGTGTCTTCTGCCATAGCAGAGACCAACAAATTTTAGCAGAAGTTGTAGATAATAACAAGCATTGCTGAGTTAGAAGCTTTAAAATGTATCTAACTTTGTGCACTAGGAGATAGATCTCCTAGAAATTTCATTTTGACATTGTGGGGACTAAATAGTGTTCCCTAAAAGATGCAATGAAATTTTGTTTATAGCTGGCCTAGTTTAATTTGTTTTGAACATTATTTTTTGTTCATCTACAAGAATCACCATATCGAATATCTTGGGAGTTTACCAGTAATACTTTATCAAGTCTACAAAAAAATTATTAGTTTTTAAAGATCAATTTCAATTGAATCTTAAAGAGCTTCACGTAGGAAAAATTGTTTCTCTCTATAAAGAGACTTGCTGATAGTTTGTAAATATGTGGCAAGGAAATCCATTGATGGATTCGTATCGAAGTTTCATCCAATGTTATTTAACAACATTGAAATTGAAATGTTGGTGTTGGACCAAGAATTGTGCAAGGATTCGACATTCCGATATCTAATTTTTTTTACAATAAATAGTACTCCATCTCTAGGTTCATAGTTTGTACTCTAATTAAAAGAAAGGTAAAATATAAATCAAAACATCAACCTAAAATAGAAGAGATATAAACATTGTGAGGCATGTGAGAGAATGATGTTAAATAAGTCTAACATGTCAGAGATCAAAAATATCATAACAAAATGACTTGTACAAAAATAATAGGATTCATAGATCTGACCAATATATATTATTACATTATAACATAAGAAATGAAATCGACATACAATCAAAGAATTAGTTCAAAAGGTCCAAAAAAATTAAGATTTGAAGAGAATCAAAGCTTAGATAATGTATTAGATGTAATTTGACTCATTGTATTTGAACAAACATCCATATTGGAGCTTGTCTATAGGTCATAACACATCTAAGAAGAGTAGGTAGAAAGGGCTAGAACCATCCAGCCATTTCCCCTAATGTAGAACCCTGAACATGCAAAGAAGAAACAATGGGAAAAATGCATTTTCAAAGGAGCATAGATTTTGAGAGTAGTGGAGAAAGCGAAAGGGACTACAAGATGTCCACCTATCAGGATGCAGCCAACTTAGGACTTCCTGCGCGCAATCGTTTTTGGTTGTGAATCGCGATTAAGGTTAGGGATAAATTTCGGAGGAGAGAGAAGAAAAAGAAAATGCTTTGATCGGGTGTAGGTGTTTTGGTAAATCAAATTAATCATGAAAAATATTAAATGTGAAAATAGAGGCAATTTTGAGAGAAAAATATAATTTTGTCTCAAACTTATGTCTCAAAATGATACACTTTTTAGTAGTGCTATATCTTGCCAAGAGAACCTATATTCCTTCATATTTTTTCACATAGTATTCCAACTAAATCATTAAGTATTCAAACATCGTGACTCTATTCATAATGTTTGCAATTTGATTTTCATCTTCAAACATATCTAGAATTGAATAATAATAATTGGTATCGAACATGTCACAAAATCCCAACATCATACATGCATAAGGGAGGAATTGACACGATATTTTAATAAAGAGATGAATATTGTTCATCAAGTTGAATATAGTGCATCATTAGCTATAATACTTGTAATGGGTATTCCCTTGTTTCGATTATATCTAGATTGCTGTTTAAAATTATTGATGTTTGTAAGTCTATATAACACCTTTCGATAAAAATATGAACTAATACTTTATCAAATTTATCCATTGCTATTAAATGAGTTAAAGTCTACTCTTACATATGATAATATAAAAATTGTTGCCTACTATACATAAAATGCAAATCCCAAGACACACCAATAAATAAGATATGTCCACCCAATCAACACAACAATAATTCATTATCAAAATAACTAATTTTCAAAGACCACCATAGCCATCTCATTCAAACTCAATTTCGTTGACCCTTGTGACGGACAAAACTAAGGTGGATGCTGTGGAATTTTGTGTTAGATAATTCAGTTATCCATATTGACATAAACGTTCCGAAAGCGGAATATCAGAATACAAGGCACTCATTTTTGTAATTAACCGCGAGTCGGCTGGATACTCTCGACACATCAATTTGAATTTATATTTTTAAAATTCAATATAAGATTTTGTTGTGAGCTTGGCATCTTCATATCGTAAAGGACGAATAAGAGTGCATTGTTGTTGTTTAAGCGAACGGACGATTCTCTTTGCGCACGGTGACTCGTCACATCACCCCATTACAGGTTTATTCCATGTGGATGAAAATCTCGAATTACACCCCTGTGCTGCAGATTGATGCCTATTGACCGCATCTCTGCTCCAGACCAGGCCAGTCACCGCTAGTAACGGTATCTTCATTCGTTTATCACAATGTTCAAATAGCTTCCATCTAAATTTCATATCTTCTATTTAATACATGTTTGTAAGCTGAATTAATAAGTTCAACTGTTGAACTGAAAGAAGAAGAAAAGGAGAATAGTGATTTTGCAATGGCGCTCATTTGAGATCGTTATGATTTTATTGATTTTTTGTGCGTAAAAGGAAAAGTCGTTAATACAAGAATCAAGAGACCTCATGATGAAATTAGGTCATGACCATCACCAGAAGAAGAGTGGAGAGAAAGAAAAAGACTGCAATTAGGTCATAATTATGGTACCATGTTTGGACAAGTCGAGCGAGATGATTATCGAGCACAGATATCTTCTGGCATACACGATGGGGAGATCTTAAAAAGTGCAGTAGTGAAGCAAAATGAAGAAGACATTAATCACAACATGGAAGCGGAAGGATCGTCGGGGCTCCAGCTGGTGTGTTTGCTCCTCAACTGTGCTTCTGCCATAGCAGAGAACAACAAAATTTTAGCAGAAAATCTTTTAAGGAAGCTCTATTCGAAAGTAACCATCACTGGGAATTCAATAGAACGCGTCGCAGCCCATTTTGCAGAAGCCCTGAGAGCCAAAATGAAAGCGCCGCACACACCACCTCTCTTATGTAACAAATTGATTGCAGATGAGAAAGAGATTTCTGAAGCACAGTTTGCAGCACTGATAGACTTTTACAGAGTGTCTCCCTTCTATCAATTCGCTCATCTCACAGCCAATCAGGCCATAATCGAAACTTTTGAAGGACATAGCCATTTGCACGTAATAGACTTCGATATCTCCCATGGCATTCAGTGGTCTTCTCTTATTCAATCCTTGTCTGAAAGAGAGAATGTTGCAGCCCTTCGTATAACTGGGTTTGGAAGAGACATGAATGTGCTCAACGCCACTGGAATCCGTCTGCGTGGTTTCGCTAACAGTTATGGATTAACATCTTTTGAATTCCATCCATTTCTTGAAGCCTCTAACGAAATCTCACCAGAAATTCTGCAAATCAAAAAGGAGGAAACTGTTGCAGTAAACATGGTGTTGTATTTGAGCAGACTCATGGGCGACTCTGGTCATACTGTTATCCACAACCGGTTGAGAGATATTGAATCATTGAAGCCTGCAATAGTGGCTGTTGCGGAGCACGAGGCGAGCCACAGCCCGGCAACATTCTTGTCCAGATTCATGGAGTCCCTGCACTATTATGCAGCATTGTTTGATTCCTTGCACGAATGCCTGCCATTGCAGAGTGCAGAGCGGCTGACAATCGAGAGATTCCACATTGGAGAGCAGATTAAAAACAGCATCAGAGACAATGGTGATGATGATATGATCGGAAGAAGATTGATGGAAACGCATGACAAGTGGGAGACGTGGAAGGCCAGAATGGAGAGAGGAAGATTTACTCAAATTGGTTTAAGTGTTGGAAATATGCATGTGATGCATATTTAATTCCAACTATAGCTTTTTTAGGAAAGCTAATTTTAGCTTTAGTCTTGCTTTAGTTAAGTTAGCTTTATCTTATTTTTATCATTAGATTTAATTCAAATAAATCTGTTTTAAATCATGCATAGCATGCAACTGTTTTAAAGCATGAGTTTAGATTTAGAATGCTCAGTTGAAGAGCTGTTAGTGGGTGTGTTATTCTATTTAAATAACAGCAATTGTAATTGCTTTGTATGCACACACAAAGGTGTGAAATCTGCACAAGCAAGGAAGGATGTGTATTGAAAGCACACAGCTGCACGCACAATTGTAAAGAGCTGAAGCTCTGAGTATGATGAAGCTTTTATTAATGGAGATTATGCACAGCAGTGCTGGTTTGAATATTCATATGTTTATGCAAGCTATTTAAGTATTCTGTTTATTTCTTTTATGTTGTTTGTTGTATAAGACTACAGATTTTCTACAAATTGGTATCAGAGCAAGGTTATTCCAGCAGCTTATTAAATTGGTAGCAAGCTATGGCTTCTACATCCGGTATGCAGACACCGCAATTTAATGGAAAGAATTACGAATACTGGTCGTTGACCATGAAGGCGCTATTCAGATCTCAAGACGTGTGGGAGATCATTGAAGATGGGTACACAGAGCCCGCAAATGCAGCAGCATATATTGCACTTTCTCAAGCAGAGAAAGATACTTTGAAGGAGTTACGAAAGAAGGATGGCAAAGCTCTTTTCTATATTCATCAGGCAATGCATGAAAGCATTCTTCCAAGAGTGGCAGCAGCCAGTCAAGCAAAGACTGCATGGGATACTTTACAAGTTGCATATCAAGGTAAGGAGAAAGTAAAAACTGCCAAGCTACAGTTACTTCGTAGAGATTTTGAGAATTTAGCAATGAAAGATTCAGATTCTGTAGAATCATTTTTTACTTATGTAGTTGGCTTAGTCAATCAAATCAAATCTCATGGTGAGACTCTTGAGGACAGAAGGATTATTGAAAATTGCTTAGAAGTTTGCCTACGAAATTTGATCCTTAGTTGTTGCTATTGAAGAAACTAAGGATCTGAGTCAGTTTTCTATTGATGAGTTGCATGCATCACTAATCAATCATGAACAGAGGATGAATAGATCACATGCAAGTGTGTAGATCAGGCTTTTGCATCTCAGACAGCAGGTAGTCGTGGCAAAAGAAGAGGAAGTTTCAGCCCAAGAGGCAGAGGAAGAAGTCCATCCAGAGGACGTGGCAGCAGTTCATCATACTCAAGTGGAAGGGGACATAATCAAGAACAAAGTTATGGTCAAAGACAAGATAAGTCTCATGTTCAGTGTCATTATTGCAAGAAGTATGGGCACTATGCTTATGATTGCAAGAAAAAACAATATGATCAAGAGAGACAAAATCAAAATCAGGTTGGAAGTTCTATTTCTAAACCTATGTTTATTGCATGCACAAGGATTGCTGAAACAATACCTTCTTTATCCCCTATTGAATGTAATTTGTCAAAAGAGAGTCCATGTGATGTATGGTATTTAGATTCAGGTTGCAGTAATCACATGACAGGTAATCTAGATTTGTTTTCTAGTTTGGATGATTCAGTTAAGAGTGATGTAACTCTTGGAAATAACAATATTGTGTCTGTGAAAGGAAAAGGCACGGTTAGTATTCTAACAAGACAGGGGGAGCAAACAAGTATGCAAGATGTTTACTATGTTGCAGGTTTGAAACATAACCTTATGAGTATTGGACAAACTGGTACAGAAAGGATACCGAGTCTATATGGAAGACAATGAGTGCGTGATTGTGGACAAAGCTCCTAGCACTCAGTTGATTGCAAAAGTGAAGATGAGCAGCATAGGATGTTTCCATTGATTTTGAAACCTGGAAAAAAGAAAAAATCAAATCTATTTGCAGAAAAATTAGAAGCTCAATTTGTAACAAAGTCCTGTGCTAAGCCAAATTAGTCTTTTGTTGAGTCCTATGCTCAAATATATGATTCATGCGCCAATGCAAATTAGGTCTGCACTATAACAAGCAAGTCTTGCACTGATTCCTATGTAAATATAGTTGAGTCCTACATTGAAGGAACACAATCTTCTTTTCATCCAGTCATGAAGGATGAATCATGGCTTTGGAATCTAAGGTATAGACATTTGAATTTTGGAGGTTTGAATTTATTACATAGAAAGAATATGGTTAAAGTTTTGCCAATGATTCAGAAACCGGAAAGGGTATGTGAAGGTTGTATTTTGGGGAAGCAACATAGAGATTCATTCCCAGTTGGCAAAACATCAAGACCAAGTGCACCACTTGAGATTTTACACTCATATTTATGTGGACCTATGCAGACAACTTCTATTAGAGGTTGTATTTATTCTATGACATTCATTGATGATTACACAACGAAGACATGGGTTTATTTTCTGAGAAATAAATCAGATGTCTTTGATACATTTCAGCAGTTCAAGGCATTAGTGGAGAAGCAAAGTGGATACTACATCAAAGTTATTAGAGTGGATAGAGGAGGTGAGTATTTTTCTAGTGAGTTTATGAATTTTTGTAGATATCATGGTACAGACAAGAAATTTACTACCAAGTATAGACCATAGCAGAATGGTGTGGTAGATAGGAAAAATACAACCATCATGGAGATGGCGAGAAGCGCAAAAAATCTTCCAAATGATTATTGGACAGAAGCAGTAGCAACTTCTATTTATATTTTGAATAGGTTTCCAATAAAACTTATTAGTAACATGGTTCCTCAACAAGCATGGATTAACAGGAAATGCATTGTTTCATATTTTAGAGTTTTTGGTTGTGTAGCATATACAATTGTACCTAATGAGATAGGGAAGAAGTTAGAAAACAAAGGAGAAAAGTGCATTGTTGTTGGGTATTTAGAGAATACAAAAGCATACAAGTTATACAATCTATTCACTGCCAAGGTTGTGATCAGTATGAATGTACAGTTTATTGAGAATGAAGCATGGGATGGAAGTATAGAGAAAACAGTGAGTATAGCAACATCTATTCTGCATGATGATATGACAGATGAAACTTTAGAGAAGCAAGGTATTGTATATACAAAGCTTGGACATGCACCACATGTTGTAGCACAAGCTACACATCTATCTATAGTCAGGAGGTCACCAAGATTTCAGGCATCTTCAGCGATGCAAGAGACACATCCATCACCACAAAGTAGTCCTGCAGTAAATAGTCATGTGCAGTGGAAAACAAGAAGTCTAAGTGAGATTTATCATGTTGATACAACTAATTCATTTTCATTTTTTGCATTATTTTCTCAATCCTCAGATCCAGTATATTACAAAGAGGCTATAAAGAATGAAGTTTGGGCTAAATACATGGATGATGAGATCGATGTTATAGAGAAGAATCAGACATGGGAGCTGATGGATCTTCTAGAAGGAAAGGATGTGATAGGAGTCAAGTGGGTATACAAGACAAAATACAATACTGATGGAAAAGTACATAAACACAAAGCAAGGTTGGTTACAAGAGGTTTTAGGCAACAATATGGAGTTGACTACAACAAAAATTTTGCACGAGTAGCATGTTTGGACACAGTAAGAATGGTTTTAGCAATTTTAGCTCAAAACAAATGGCTTATTTATCAGATGGATGTTAAATCAGAATTCTTAAATAGATTCCTTGAAGAGGAAGTTTATGTAAATCAGCCTGAACGTTATGAGATTGAAGGTCATGAAGGGAAAGTATACTGAATGAGGAAAGTGCTCTATGGTCTCAAGCAAGCACCTAGAGCTTGGTACAATAGAATAGATTCTTATTTGATTGAGATTGGTTTCACTAGGAGCAGTAATGAGCCTACCTTATACACATAGATAAATAAGCAAAGTAAAATTTTAATTATCTGTTTATACATAGATGATTAGATCATTACTGGAAATCTATCTAAAGAGTCATTCCAATCAGCCATGAAGAAGGAGTTTGAGATGAAAGATCTTGGCCTTATTTATTATTTTTTGTGTATTGAAGTTCAACAATCAAAAGGTGAAGTTTTTATCTCAGAAGCAAATTATGCAAGTGATGTTTTGAAAAGGTTTAACATGTTGAATTGTAAGCTAGTGCCAACACCAATTGTAGTAGGTCTAAAGTTGAGGAAAGAGGATGAAGGATCATTTTTTGATCCAACATTTTTTAAAAAGTTGGTTGGAAGTCTTATGTATTTGATGACCAAAAGGCCTAAAATCATGTATGGTGTGACCCTCATATCAAGGTTCATAGAATCCACAAAATATTCACATTGGCAAGATGGAAAAAGAATTTTGAGGTATGTAAGTGGAGAAAGGAGTCATGGAATTCTTTATTCAAGTTCAGATGAGTTCAAACTCATTAGTTATATAGATAGTGACAGTGCTGGAAGTATAGATGATCAGAAAAGCACATCCAACTATACTTTTCACTTTGGAATAGGAGTGGTTTCATGGGCATCAAAGAAGCAGCCCATTGTCACGTTATCTTTAGCAGAAGTAGAGTACATAGCAGCAACAGGAGCAACATGTCAAGTAGTTTGGATGAGAAGAGTGTTGACGGATTTACAACAGAAACAAGATGAAGCTACGTAGATTCTTTGTGACAACAACTCAACCATAATGTTATCCAAAAATAAAGTTTTTCATAAGAGGAGAAAGCATATTGATATGAGGTATCATTTCATCAGGGAGATAGTTAACAACAAGGAAATTCATCTTGAATTTTGCAGATCTGAAGATCAGTTTGTAGACATTTTTACAAAGGATTTAGCAAAAGAAGTTTTTGAATATTTGAGAGACTATTTGGGAGTTTTTGATCCTACACATGGTAGATCTGAAAAAGAAAACACGGCTCCAAAAGAGTGAAAGCTACAATTTGAAATTAAGGGGGAGTGAAATATGCATGCCCATACATAGTGAATTCCAATCATAGCTTTTGAGGAGAATAAAATATATTTAGTTTGCTTTAGTTATCATAGCTTTATCCTATTTTTAGTATTAGATTTAAATTAAATAAATTTGTTTTAATTCATGCACAACATGCAACTATTTTAAAGCAAGAGTTTAATTATAGAATGCTCTATTTTTAGAGTTATAGAAGCTCATTTATTAGCAGCAGTTTGTTATTGTTTTACAAACAAATAAGGATGTGCATTGAAAGCACACAACTACATGCACAAATTGATTGTAAAGAGATGAAGCTCTGAGTACGATGAAGCTTTTATTAATGGAGATCACATAAAAAAATGTTGGTTAAAATATTCTTTTGTTTATGCAAGTTATTTAAGTGTTATGTTTATTTCTTGTATGTTGTTTGTTGTATAAGACTGCATATTTTCTACAATTTACTGTCAGATTGAGATGCCATAACAATATTAACTAGTTTCTTCTGTGTGACTGCAATCCCTGTAGGTAAAATCCTAGTAGAAGCACGTTTTGTATTGCTCATAATATGCAACCCTCAAATTGATGCGCTGCACTCCATAAAATCTGAGCTATAAAAATTGGTTTGAGGTTAATTTGCCAAAATTGTCTTGAATGGAAATTCAGTTTTGGAGGTTAAATTTGATACAAGAAATAAAAGCTGATGTGAGGATACAAAACAATTTCATGTGTATATATAGAGAGCCACCCAAGTGTGTGTTTCCGAGAATGAGATGGTGTGGATAAAGTACGCAGTTGGAATTTGTTGGTTCTAGAAATACCTAGACCATGGCCCTTGCGTCTTCTGTGTGCGGCGAGTGTTGTTTTCCAGGAAACAAAAAAAAAATTGTGTCGTAGTTTTGTGATTCTTATAGATGTTCTTTCTTCCTTTTTATCTTTTCTATAGTCTTTCATTGACCTCTTAAAAGACTATTAAACCACACAAATTGTTGTAAAATCTCATCGATTGATAACACTCGCGCCTTTGACGCACTATATGGAATTTTAAATTAATGTTATATTTATTGGTGATGTTTGGATCAAAATTTCCAAAATATTTTGAAGATTCGTAACCATGTACGTTGGAAGAAGGGGTGGATTGCAGGATTATATCTCTCCATTTAAAGTCGAAACACACATTTATTCTTCCTAGTTTTTCTAGAGATTCTCCTTTGCCAATATGGTATTGATTTCTATTTTAAAGTTCTTTTTTCTTTTGATTGAAAGCAATCTAATCCATTTATTTTAAAAATAAATGCAATTCATTAAAAGGTGGGTAAGATAATATTATTTTGTCAATTAAAATTAAGACATGATTAAACAATCAATTAATTAAAAATACTAGTGTTTATAGTGATGTGTTATAACCATAAATAACAATATATCAACATATAACATAACAATTTATCAACACCAAAAATAAAGTTTTTTGATGGAGGATGTTTGTGGTTTGGCAATGGAGGAGGAGGACATACTAAAAAATTTGAGTTATCACACTAACCTAACATTATGAGAGTTGCCATAAGTATGGGGTTCCAAGACTTGTTCATCGTTGCTTCTTCTTCTTTTGTTCTTGTTTCTTAGGCTAAGGCCATAAAGGGGAGATATGCATCTATAAAAATAGAAAAATTTAATCACAAAAAATATTTAATTAGTCAAGCCATATCATCCATCTTAAGAGAACAATCGATCTCTGTAATTATGCATCATTAAAATTCGATGGGGGAGGTGTGGAAAACTTAATGATATGAATATCAGACATGTGTTGACCTAGGTTCCTTATGTTGACCACATTTTTACCCTAGTGTAATCATGAATCATGCTCAAGGGAGTCAAGAGGTAATTTTTATTTGCTTCATTGTTTTTTTAGGGGAAACATTGAAGGATTTATTCTTACCTTTTATATTAAGAAAATTTAGAATGATCCCAAAATGAGAAATATTAAATGAGTGGAAATAACAAAGAATAAATGTAAAAAGTTGTCTTTGTGGCCTAATATCGATATCCCATCTATATAGAGAGGGGGGGGACGGGGAGTTCCTTTTTTCCCTAGACAAAGAGATTTGGTGAGACACTTATTTCTTCTAATCTCCAATCATTGCGCACCTTAATTTTATATCTACATCTTATAAGTTTGAATGAAAAAGGTATTTGTAGGGACTTAAACATATCTCCATGAGAAATTGTTTTCTTGTTGTATTGGATCAAAAGGAATATCTACAAAGAATTTATTTTGGTCAGCATTAGATGCTTGATTCTAAGCCTCTGTTTGCCAAAAATTACTAGGGAATTCTATATTTTTTTAGAAACCTCATCTTCTTTAATAATTGGAAAAAAAAAATGGACCAATCATGTTATAGATGTGAAATTCTAACTTAGATTATTCATCATTCATGGCCTTATATGTAGAAGCATTCATGAAAGAATTCTTTTAAAAGTTCACAAACATATGACCAAATCCTTCAACCTTCAATATAATGATGAAAACAAGATACTCGTTATGATCAAAACTATTATATAGAAATCAATTTAAAACATAAAGCCATTTGGTTAGAAAACTTAACACAATCAATGCATTCAGAAGAAACGTTAATATTTTTTATAATTGAAAACATATAATTAATTTTATCTTTGGAAATTTGGCAACATCAATTTTGGCATACTTAATCATAGATGGAAATTTCACATATATGTGACTCTTGAAAACACTTTATCCCCTCGTATTTACCCATCCACTATATTAGAAACATTTTGCTTGTAGTCATATTTAAGTAGGAAACTATATAAATATATATAGAAACACCTTCATAACAATTAAAGGACATTCTATGTACTTCATATCCATATATCAAATCTTATGACACTATATATAAACCTATACAATGTTAGTTAATGAGTGTAGGTATATCCCTTTTATCAACATGTATTGGAGCCCTTAGAGGCTCATATTCAAATTGGGAAGTCTACATTAGGTCAGTCCAAATGTGTTTCATGAGTTTCCTAAGGATGAATTTATTGAGGATTCATCCATATATATAAATCATCCATAAAAAAATTACTTACCCTCTCTATCTCTCTAAAAAATATCACTAAATTGAGGATCATTATTAAAAAGACATAGAAAAATGAAATATTCAATAGAATAATTTATAGAGAAGTCCATCTAGGAAAATATGAATATAGAGATATCAAACTTTAATGGTGCCAAATGTAAAACATTTACATAGGACTATGTTCTAAATTTTTCATCATTATGTACATCCACACTCTCACATATGTATGAGAACCATGTGAGTTTGATATATGACATTAGAGTTATGGTATGTAGGACATGTTAAACCATTCAATCTAGTGTGGCTAGGCCTAGTCCAACACAAACCTATAACCCCTTTATATGGTTTGTTTTGAAAAATTAAAAACAATAGGGTTTGGATAAAGGAGATAAATAAACTTATATAATCACATATGATCAAAGACATTGCACATATCTAGAAGGAAGTTTCAAATCCATAGGAGGTGTAACACCCATACAAACAACCCACTTGAGACCCAAGAACAACCTAGGATTAGTTAGGAAAATTATGGAATAATTTTTTTGTTTAAAAGAGTCTATAACCAGGTCACAAGACAACAATTGTTTTCATAAATTTTCAAAGCCAAATACTATTAATAGCTTATAGTTTTATTAATACGATAATTATAAAAGATCACAAGGTCCAAACTTAGGGTTAGATTAATCAATTAGGTTAAGAGGGTAATTTCTCACTATACCACTCTCTAACAGGATTAAAAGATTCAACTTATTTTTTCCTCAAAATTAATGCACTCAAAACTTCCCAAAAACATTCCCATTAGATAGGAAATTTCCTCACCTTTCCAGTGATATAAAGAAGTCCTCTTAACTCCTCATATTTCTCAAGTTATGGGTTGACGGACCTTGGGAGGAAAATGTTTCCCAAGAGAAAATCTGCGGGCCTGGGGAAGAAAATTTTCCCATGCGCATGCCGGGCCTAGAGTGGGGAGAGTTTTAACATTTTTCCTTTTGGAACATAAGCGTGATCTGCCTCTGGGCCCGTGAACTCGAAGAGGACACGTTTCGGCATTTTTAAACTCTGCGAAAAATCAGGCTGTCGGAATATTTTAAGACAATGATCCTTTTGTACTGAAAATAATCAAATGATCTGCCTTCCACAAACACCCAAGGTGCTACGTGTCAAGCGTTGATTGGTCGTGGGACAAACGGACTTGCAGGGAAACATAGAAATTTTAGAATTTAGGGTTAAAAGTGTAAAGGATTAAAATAGGCCGCACCTCTGACATCTCCGAATGATGCCACGTGCCAATCAATGATTGGTTGGAGCCCATCGGCCATCAGAGAAATTTAGCAAAATTTAAATTTTGCGAGAAAAAGCTTCGGGACTTAAAAATATCCACGCCTTCGCGGACTTGTCATGAAGTCACATTTCAGCCATGAATTGGATTCAGGTCGGCGAGCCGGTGGGAATTGGTGGAAAACTTAGAAAATTTTCCCAAATTAATTTAAAGCTTAAGTTAATTTTTTGTACCCGCTCGGCCATGAAAAACAAGTCAAAAAGGCAAAAGCCGGACGGCAGGTCCAAGTTAGGAAATTTTTCCAAAATTTCTTTTTGGAATTTAGGTGATTTTTGACAAAAAGAAAGGGCTTGTGGGTCACTGGAGTGGCAGGGAAATTCAATGATTTGGCGTTTTTGAACCAAGAAGTGTTAAGGGAAAATTCGGGCCCGCGGCTCCGCCTAGAAAGGATTTTATTAATTTTTTTTAACAGTTAGAATTATTTTTGAAGCCAAAATGAAGTGAAAACTTCAGAATGCCATAACTTTTGATTGGAAACTTTTTTTGGGCAAATGAGGACTTTTTGGAAATCTCTTGACGTCCTATTTGCACATAGAATCATTAATTTTTCATTTTGATAATGATTAAGGGGTCAATTTCATGAAAACATATCTGTAATTTTAAAAAGCAAGCTGGTAAATTTTAACTTCTGAAATTTTAATCAATTCATCTTCTTCCTCTCTCAACATGTCAATTAGACATGGAGAATTGTTATTAGATGGATTTAGGATGGATTTGGAAGGTAATTTTATTTTATTGACTCCCAATTAAAAAAAATACAACTTTGACAATAAAAACGACAGCAAACTGGTTTGAGCCTAATTTTGCTAAGTTTTCTAAGAAATTCCTAAAGTGTTTTTGTCTAATTGAATTCATTTAGGGCATACTACTTCAATTTAATTGTTTAATTTTTTATTTCATTGCTGCAGGTTCGAACTGTGCATTTTGGATAAAGTATTTGCTAGTTTGAAAATATAAAACAGAGATCAAATTTTAAAGGATCTATTTGCCATTTTCATCTTCCAAGTATTAGAATTCAATCCAATTCTAATCTAATATATTTATTTGATTCAAATCAAACTATTCAAAACCAAAATGTAATTCTGATTTCCAATTTTACACATTTCAAAAGACAGAGTTCTGTATTTTCCTCACATGCATTTCTTCCTTTCAAACAGAGATTTCAAATACATTTCAAACTCAGATTTTAAACAGTAGTAGTTCCAATCAGTGGAAAAGAATGCAAATTTTATTCAAAGAGACAAGATTTACTTCTTTTACAACTTCTCTTTTCTGTTGATTTTCACAATACAATATAAAAAATACATCTCTTTCTTTCAAAATAGAAAACAAAGTATATATCTTTCCTTTACATTTCAAAATTACAACTTTCATATTCAATACAACATATTTCCATTACAAAACATATACATGGAGTTCATCCACTTCAAAAATTTGAATTGGGAAAGGTTACAATAAGATTTCTTTTCAACAAGGGACTGTCAAACTGTTTTTCTTTTTTTTTCTCTTTACCCAGAACATCAACATGTAGATTTATCATTCTTCCAATTCTAATCACAACAAGATCAGGGGAAAGGAAATGCTCTCCACCCAACCAAGACATCCAATGAAAAGGAGAAGCCATCCTTCTTCATTGGCCACTGAGCCCCAACCATAATACAATAAAAGATGTGTTTCAACTCATGGCAACAACAAGGCTTCCACAAACACACATGCAAATTTTCACATTTAAAACACAATCCAAAATAGAATGTAGTTTGTCAACTACATTAAAGCATAAAAAACAACACTAAGGCTTCATCAAGCAAGCCAAAGGAGCAAGAAACTATGGGGGATGCTACTTATGCCTCCCAAAGGGGAAATGGGTATCACCACCTAATTTCAAACCACCAAAATATAGTATATCAAATCCCTGACATGCCCTTATGTGTCCCCCAAGTACCCCTTATTCCTCACATTTCCTTATGCCTCCCCAACCTCTTATGGCACCCCATAATGAGTAAAGAAATGCAAGCTATTTCTTTGTAAGGTGGAACCCAAATCCCAACTCCCTCCACACTTATACCTCCCCAAAACACTTGTTCCTCCCAAAAATAAACCCCATAGTCTTCTCCTACACCATTCCTAGGCCATCTACCCAACATCCCACAAGCATGCCAAAACATTCACAGCAATAACAATTTCATAAACAAAAGGAAGCATTTCAAGAGCCAAGATCCTACCTCTCCATGATGGAGTTGTTCCAAGTTCTAAAACAAAATAAGCTTTATCCCAATGCAAGCAATCCAAATCAGCCAAGCACAAGCATGCAACAATCTTCAGAAAAACTTCTCTAAAGTAAGAGCTCCAAAACATAGCAAAATAATTCGCCAAAAAATGAGTTTCCCAAAAGTGAAGCAACCCCAAAACAAGGAAAGCAATTCGAAATTTTATAGAAGAGGGAAGAGAAGAGGATGAGGTGGATCCATGTAGGATGCCACATCACACATCCTCAACCCCAACCCAAAAAGTCAACTTCATTCTCCAATGCATAATAAATAGGTGGGTGAATAATATGACAGTTTACTTACATACTCAAATCTAACCCACACCCCAAAGGACTGAAATTAAACCATGTAAGAAAAGTGCAATTAAAACTTACAATTTGTCCTTCTCAAAATGCATTATAAAAGTCTAATTTTAACCCCCAAACCATAGGTATGGTTGGTAAGTAAATTTAAGAGGTATGGGACAAGTTTAACTTGTCCCACAAGCCTCTAAAATCAGCCTCCAAGAAAAAATTCGAATTTCCAAGAAGGTGGAGTGTTTCACACTCAAAAGTTAATGCATTAAATTCTCAAGTCCCAGGCAAATAGATTGAGTCAGGGGAAAAAGTCATGTTTTTTGGGTCCCCTCAGATTTTTTTAACTCCCATGTCCAAGAAGGAGAGAGCAAGTTCTGAAGAAAGGTGAAAAAATTGCAAAAAACAGGCTCAGGCCAGAAAAAAATCATGAAAAATGGCTAAGTCCTAGTCCAGGCGGTCCTCGCGACAGTATGGGACATTTGGGCGCGAACCAGCCGAAAGGCCACCAGGCAGTCTGCGCAGCATTTGGGACAAGTGGGACAAAGGGACGCGTGGGACGTGAAAATCCGAATTGGCCAAAAAAGTTGAAAAAATTGACTAACTGTTGAAAAAGGCAGTTTGGGACATCCGGGCAATTAGTACGCGGAAGGACGCAAATCGGCCGAAATGAGTCAAGGCAACCCAAAACAAAAAGGGACGCATGGGACAAGAGTACGCGAACCGGCTGAACCGGGTGAAATGAGTCAAGGCAGCCTGAAACAAAAAGGGACGTGCGGGACAAAAGTACGCGAACCGGCAGAACCGGGTGAAATGAGTCAAGGCAGCCCGAAACAAAAAGGGACGCGCGGGACAAGAGTACGTGAACTGGCCGGTTCAGCCGAAATAGGGAACTTCAGCACTGGGCCAAATGGGACAAAAGGACGCGAAGGGCGTGAAAATCCGAAGCAGCCGAAGGCAGAGAAGAAAAGTCAACGTTTTGACCCGTGGAACTTCAAACGGCCATAACTTTTGACTTCGAGCTCCGATTTTCACAAAATTGGACTTTCTGGAACCAGCACAAAGTCATCTACGCCACAAAAACTAGATTTATTATTTTTGGTGAGGGTAGATATATTTAAATAAAATAAACATATTCGGCTGCAGTCAGTCAATGCTCATTCCTGTCAAATGACAGAAAATGCCTGCCAGACCCAAAATAGCTGCCCGCACTCAGAAGGCCATAATTTTTGCATTTCTCAACAAAATCACACAAAATTGGTACCGTTGGAATCATGGTTCCGAGCCCGATGCAAAAAAAATCAATAAGTTCTGGATTTTAATCAGAAATTGATTGACTTTTTTTAAGAAAACGTGGCCGGGTTCAGAAACAATGTTTTATTTGGTAGCTTGGGAGTGCAATTAAGAGGCATGGTCATCATTCTTTCTCTGCTGCAGCACATGGGACAGTATGGGGAGACTTTTACAAGTAATGTATAACCATTTCACTCAATTTAATACCTCTTACAGGTGGTTGAAGGACAAATTTTGGGATTTCCATTTTCCCTTCTCTTCTCCTTCTCATTTTTTCTATAAATTGGAGTGTTGGTGGAGCTCATTATAAGAGAGAGAGAGTTTCTGGGTAGCAAATCTCTACCAAAATTTCTTTGTGAAGCCAGTGTGTTGCAGGCCCTTGTAGTGGACTCCTTGCATGGTGATCCAGGCCCTTATCTTGTAATAGACTGAACTGTGCATACCAGGAAGCAATAAAATACAAGTTTGTGGATGTATCTTACCCTGCTGTGTTTTCTTGCATTCTTCTTGCCCCTTTTATCTTTCTACAAGAATATTATGGTCTATTATTATGTTCTTGCAGGAATTCATTATCATTGTGTGTGCTTGGGAATATTACTGTGAATGCATTTTGCTAGATTATGGAGAACTGTTATCACCTCTTCTAGTGTGCACTTTGCCTCTGTATTTCACACATTTGGAGACTACTCTCACATCCTCCTTTTCTGGTGTATCACTGCTTTTAGTGTAGGCTTTCATTTTATGCATTCTCTCTCCCTGGTCCCTTGAAAATTTATATTAGAACAGTTAGCTTACCCTGCATTAGAGTAGATTGTGGCAGGTAGTTTAGGAGCAAGAACCAGCTTTCTCTGGAGGTCTATCTCAAGTAGCAAGTCCCACAACTTGGAGATAAGTACCCATGTTATCCAATCACACTGGATGCTTAGAATGATCAAACTAGAAAATCTGATCAACATCCAGGGGTGCTGTGATTCGGTGATAACAGTTGGTAAGTAAAATTGAAGAGGTATGGGACAAGTGTAACTTGTCCCATAAGCCTACAAAAATCACCCTCCAAGGACAATTTCGAATTTCTAATAAGGTGGAGTGTTTCACACTCAAAATTTAACTTACACATCACTTACATATTACTTACACATTCTTACAACACTTTAAAACATAACCAACAACAATATTAATTACATTTCCATGATGATCTTTTAATGAATTAACTTAACAACATGATTACTCACAATATTAACACCATATTAATTAAATAATGAAAGGGGTAAGTGAACCACATAAAACACATGCATAAATTAAGCCCAAACAACCAAATAAAAGAAAAACATAAAATCCCTTGGTCACATTTAAAGGTGATCCCCCACATTGGAATCCCTAACAAAACAACCTCACACAAAACAATACAAGTTGCCATGGTGACCTTGTTAAATTCATCTAGAATTCCATTGTGGTTGGTCTCCAATCCCCCCGATGTTTGTTGTAATATTTTAACCTGCAAAACACAAATACCTCCTTCGTCCTTATGGCCATATCAGAACATCCACAATAATATACATAAAATTCCAAAATCATCTAGATATATGAATCACAAATACATCTAACCAACCAATAAGATCATTTACAACTTTTACTCAACAATTATATCATCATCAAATAATTTTTTATTTCTAGGACTACTCACAATATCCTAATATCCACATGTCTGAACAACATCCATAATATAACCATGTCAATCTGTACATCAACATCAATATCTAAAATGTCTCTAATAATCATCATAGATCACAATTGAATCAAGGTCAACAATAATCCATGGTCTAACACCTAACATCAGACTATAAGAAAGTCCATAATCATGTCCCATAATATAGTTAGTAGTATCATGATCTGTATCAAAAGGTGTCAAAGGGAAGTGGGTACTACATCCCCTTTCGCTTAGACTCAACTTCCTCCTGGAAGTCACTGGAATAAATGTTGAAGTCTGAACTCGTAGTAAAGTAGCATCCTCCTATTTAGCCGTAGTCTCATCATATCATCTATCCCACTGCACCCAGACTTGGTCAATATCTTTTCCTTGAAGGTCCAGGTTCCCATGATCTAAAATGTGAACGGGTTTCACCGCCACCTGAATGTGATCTTGCAACTACAAGGATGTCCAATCCAACACATGAGAAGGATCTACAATATATCTCATAAGAACAAAAACATGAAACACATCATGTATGCAAGACAAGCTAGGTGGCAGCACTAGATGGTAGGCTAAAGGGCCGATACGCTCCAAGATCTCAAAAGGTCCAATGAATCTAGGAGCTAACTTAGAACTTTTTCCATAATGGATAGGGATATTATGTGGCCTAACATGAAGGAACACCTTCATGCCCACATAAAAACTACGGTCAGTCCTATGCTGATATGTGTACTTCGTCTACCTGTCTGGTGCCTCCTACAATCTCTGTCTGATCAAAACCACATGTTACTCCATGTCTTGCAACAAAGCTGGTCCAAGAAAAACCCTGTCCTCTAGCCTGTCCTAACTAAGAGGTGTCCTGCACTCTCTACCATACAAATCCTGAAAAAGGATTCATGCCGATAGAATTCTGAAAAATATTATTGTAGATGAAATCAACCAATTACAGGTACTCCTCCCATCTAGATTGTTGATCCATCACATAAATCCTAAGCATATCCTCTAAAATTTGATTCACCCGCTTAGTCTGTCCATCTATCTTGGGGTGATATGTTGTGCTGAAGTTGATTCTCATCCTGAGGGAATACTGCATGGTAGTCCAAAAATGGGAAGTGTACAAAGGATCGCGGTCACTAATGATCTTCTCCACAATCCCATGTAACCTGATAATCTCATCAAGATATTCCTATGTCATTGCACTAGTTGTATAAGTGGTCTTCACTAGAGAAAAGTGATCCACTTCTGTCAATTTATCAACTGTGATCATGATGGCATCGTGGTGATATCTCAACATCGATAGCCCAACAATGAAGTCTGTGGAAATGGTGTTCCATTTCCACTCTGGTATAGCATGAAGAAAGAGAAGGCCAGCTTGATGTTGATATTCGGCCTTGAATTTCTAGAAAATCTAAACAACGTGACACAAACTAAGCTACATCTCTGCAAAGTCCTCTCTAGTGATACAACTTTCTCAAAGTAGGTGTGAATCTTCTTCACCCTCAGATGGTCTGAATAGGGTGCATGATGTGCCTCTGTCAATATGTCCTACCTCAAGCCTCCATCTCAGCAAACAGAAATCCAACCTCTGTTCCTGATAAGGCCATCCACCTCTAGTGAGAAACCATCAAAATTATCTTCAATGGTTATCTGGAACTCAATCTCTTCTCGAGCAGCAATGTAGAAGTTTTCAAGAGGAAGCTACTGAAGAATCCTGCTCCAAAAATATGTGCCCACTGAAGTGGACATAATAACATGTCTCCATTTGCTAAGAGCATATACCACCACATTATCGTACCCCTTCATATGCTCTATCTCCATATGATACTGAAAAAAACAACTCCATCCAATGCTGCTGACAAGCGTTGAGATTGGGCTGTGTGAAGAGGTGGAAAAAGACTCAAGTGGTCCTGAGTGTGAATATTTGACCAAGTAGAAAATTACCTCCATCAAACCAAAGCATGCAAACCTACCTCAAGCTCAAGATCGTGAGTCAGATAATTAAGCTCATAATCCTTGAGTTTACGAGACTGAAAAGCCACTACTCTGCCCTCAGGCATTAACACCACCTCTAAGTCCTACCAAAGAAGCATCCGTGCAAATGAAAAAATCACCTTCTGGATATGACACTGCAAGAATAGGTGTTGTAGTGAGGCATTCGTTCAGTTTCATGAAGGACGGATACCTGCCCGACCAAAAAAACTTCTTCCCTTTATGGTGAAGGGAAGTGATGGGGTGCGCAATCTGAGATAAGTCCTAAAAAAAATCTCTTGTAATAACATACTAATCCCATGAAGCTGCAAACCTCTGTCACCCTCCATAATAGCTCTAATCTTGGAAGGATCAACTGCAATACCTTCCCCAGAAATGACTATGACCCCAAATATTGTACCTTTGCCCTGAAAGAAAACACACTTCTCCAAGTTCCCTTAAAGTAACTACTCCCAGAGACACTGAAGAACTTAGCAAAGGTGCTCCTCACACGTACGTGAGTAAATAAAAATATCATCAAGGAAGATGAGCACAAAGTGATCTAAGAAATTCCTAAATACCCCATTCATATAACTCATAAATATTGTGGGGGCATTATTCAAACCAAAAGGTACCACTGTGAACTCATAGTGGCCATATCTCGTACGGAAGGCGGTCTTATGAATGTCCACCTCCAAAATCCTCAATTGATGGTAGCCTGACTCAAGGTCTATCTTAGAGAAAGTTGTGGCTCCCTTCATCTGGTCAAACAAATCATCAATGCGTGGAAGGGGATAACGATTATTGATCGTTACTTTTTTCAGTTGGTGGTAATCAATACAAAAATGTAAGGATATATCCTTTTTCTTTACAAATATCACTGGTGCAACCCCAAGGGGATACGCCAGGATGAAATTCTGCCCTTATCCAGAAGGCCCTCAAGCTATAACTTGAGCTCATAGAGCTCTAGGGTTGTCATCCAGTAAGGTGCTCGTGAGATAGGATTTGCTCCAGGAACCTAATTTATATGGAATCCAATCTCAAATGGGGTCGGTAACCCCAATAGATCCCTTAGAAATACATCTGCAAAACTCTCTCAAAATGGGATGGTTATCTAGCAATGGTCCACTAGACCCATCTTCTAATCGGTCACTAACTATGACAACAAACATCTAAAAACCTCATCGCACACACCACTTAATCTACACAACAGAGATGTTACGAATAGAAATGAGTCTCATGACCCCCTCTATCACTCCCTCAAACCTAGATCATCTATATAGGATATGATCTTGTGGTAACAATCCACTCTTACTCTATGTGCAGATAACCAGTCCATGCCAAAGATGACTCCATAGGCACCCAATGGAAGGATACGAAGATCCGAGGTACTGGTGAAAGGTTCCATATCCACTACACACTCCTTAACTAAAGATTCTAAAGAGATCATAGTTCCAGATGACATCTCAACATCCCAACTATGACCCTTCCTAATTGCCACAATCCTAAATCACTTTACTAAAGATGGTGCAATAAAAGAATCAAAAGAACCATAATCAAACAAAATGGAGGTAGGAATACCACTAATGTTACTTGTAATCTCAATAACTATACTATGATGCTCTTCGTGGTGGTTCTCAACCACTATGTACATCCTATGACTGTGCCCCATATTAACTACACTAGGATCTGAGATTTATGCCTTAGCATTGTTATTAGGGTTCTGTTGGTAGTATCTCCTAAAAATTATAGTAACCCCACACCAAAAAGCACAACCTGATCCTCTCCACTGAGTAACAGGTCTAGATGGTACTCTAGATTTCTGTGGTGTGGATCTTGATGATTTGGTTACAGTGTGTTGAGGTCTCTACTGGTGAGATCCTGCTGAGTGAGCTCTCTGGACACCCTGTGTCCTGATGGGACCCCTAAGAGGAGGCCCCATACTTAGACCTCTCTGTGCATCAAACCTTTGCAGAGGTCTATAAGGTGGGCGGGACCACTGTGCTACTGTGGTTTAAAAGATGACTGTGCAAAATGCTATCCACCATGAGGAAGAGTTATTGACCCCCTCGATCTGTTGTCCTACTTCTATTATATACGGCTCTGGACTCAGTCTCTAGCCTATTGGGTCTTTCCCTGAGTCTTCTTTGTCATATAGGCCTTCTCAACGACCTCAGCTAATGTATGTGGACAATGGATCCATACTGCACCTATAATGTCTAGATTCAGGCCCTAAATGAACTCGTGGATCCGCACCTACTCATCTTGCATGTAATCAAAATACTGGAGTAGATATAAAAATCTACTCTCATACTCTGCAACTACAAGAGATGCCTGCCAAAGGTCATGAATCTCATCTATCCCCTGTTGTATGAACCTCCGTGACAAATACTTGCTCCTGAATTGCTCCTTAAAGAGCTCCTAGGTAAATGTCTTAGAATCAACATGGATCTTCTGCTCCTCTGTCTGCCACTAGAAACCAGCTCCATCCTTCAATAGATGGATCACAACATGAGCTTTAGTGTTGCTAGAACAAGGACAGAGCTTGAAAGCATCTACTCAAGATCACCAACCAGGTCTCTTCCTGAAATCCACTTGTGTCACTAGAATAATGTGATGGCCAAAGCTTCAGGAACTCCTTGATGTGATCTACAGATGTGGTCTGATGGCCCATAGGCCTCTCTGCTTGCACATCCCTAAGCCTAGGGCTCCGAGACCTATCTATGTGTCCTAAAATCTGGTCTGCCTATCCCCTCTTTAGAGACTCAGCTCTAACTGACTCCTCATGGAAGTTATCTCCTCTATGCTCCTCGGTATGTTGAGGAGATGCAAAAGCCTCAATGGATGTCACCCTATCATGTCTGGTTGAATGTGCCCCTACGGTCCCCTCTGCGTAGAGCGGCGTTAACATCCTGAAGAGTCTACAAAATTTGTGGTAGGATGACCGCTACAACATGATTTGGAGGTGGTATGCCTAGGTCTATGTGAAAAGGCTCATTATCTTGTCTATGCCACCTGCATAGAGAAAAACAAGAGTTAGCTCCTTATTATAGGTCTTACTTAGTTTCTATGTTTTACTCAAATATGTAATTTCTAAACTAAGTTGTTTTCTAGATTTAAAAGTGTGCTAGGTTTTAAAGTTCATGTCTCAAGTTTTCTAGTGTGCCCAATGGCCCAAGATTTTGAACCACTTCTCTGATACCAAGTGTAATGCCCAACTAAAAACAACCCACTTGAGACCCAAGAATAAGCTAGGATTAGTTAGGAAAATTATGGAATAATTTTTTTTTTGTTGCTTAAAAGAGTCTACAACCAGGTTATAAGACAACAGTTTCTGCAAGTAATTTCAAAGCCAAATACTATTAATATCTTATAGTTTAATTAATATGACAATTATAAAATATCACAAGGTTCAAACTCAGGGTTAGATTAATCAATTAGGTTAAGAGGGTAATTTTTCACTATACCACTCTCTAACAGGCTTAATAGATTCAACTTAAATTTTCTCAAAATTAACAGACTAAAAACTTCCTAAAAACATTCCCATTAGATAAAAAATCTCCTCACCTTTCTGGTGATATAAATAAGTCCTCCTAACTCCTCATATTTCTCAAGTTATGGGTCGGCGGACCTTGGGAGGAAAATTTTCCCAAGAGTGGGTCTGCGAGCCTAAGAGAGAAAATTTTTCATGTGCAGGCCTATGGGCCGCGGCAGGAAAATTTTCCCGTGAGTAGGCCTGTGGACCACGTGAGGAAATTTTTCTCGTGCGCGGGCCTGCGGGCTGTGGGAGGAAATTTTTCTAATGTGCGGGCCTACGGGAAGACAAATTTCCCCAAGGGTGTTTGGGTTGGTGGAGATGGAGAGGAAAGTTGGATTCTTGGCTCCTGGGGTTAAAGGCACACTTTACCGCCACACGCCCATGAGTCCGCGGTGGGACTCCACACCTAAAAATGTTATAATACCCTGGGCCACAAGGTACATTTGGCACATTCTAAGCCAATGCGTGGAAGCGAGTTAGCGGGGACAAATAGGCATTTTTACCTTAAAGGTGCATCAAATTAAAATCCACCTGTTCCTCTGCCGATGCCTCACGACGCCACATGTTAGACATTAATTAGCTTCAGATTGGCAGGTAGATTTGGAAAACGTTTAATTTTGAAGCATAAAGATTTAGGACACTCCGTGCCTCTGCCAATGTGTTGATGAGACATGTGTTATCCATTCATTGGCTACGGGTTGACGGGCCTGCGGGAGAAGTTAGGAAAAATTACCAAATTTTTCTTTTGAAGTGCTAAGGTAAAAAAAATATTCGAGCCTCCACCAATTCCTCTCTAAGCCATGCATCAGTCAATGATTAGCTGGGGCTGGCAAGGTTGTGGGTACAAATTGGAAATTTTTCTCAAAAAATTTATTAATTAAATTTAACAGTTAGAAAATTTTTGAAGCCAAAATGAAGCGAAAACTTCAGAAGGCCATAAATTTGATTAGAAACTTAGGTTTTGGCGAACAAGGAATTATCAAAAATATCTCAATGTTCTCTATGCAGAGGAATCATTAATCTTTCCTTTTGATAATGCTAAAAAAATCAATTTCATGAAAATGATATGCACGCTTTTAAAAGGCAAACTGGTAAATTTCAACTTATGAAATTTTAATCAATTGATCTTCTTCCTCTCTCAACATGTCAATCAGACATGGGGAAATTGTTCTTAGATGGATTTAAGATGGATTTGGAATGAAAGTTTGTTTGATTGACTCCAAATAACAAAAATACAACTTTGACAGCAAAAACGACAACAAACAGTTTGAGCCCGATTTTTCTACGTATTCTAAGAAATTCCTTAAGTTTTTTTGTCCAATTGAATTCGTTTAGGGAATAATACTTCAATTTAATATTTAAATTCTTTATTTCATTGTTGCAGGTTCGAACTGTGCATTTTTGGATAAAGTATTTTTTAGTTTGAAATTACAAAATAGAGATCAAATTTTAAAGGATCTATTTGCCATTTTCATCTTCTAAGTATTAGAATTCGTTCTGATTTTACTTTAATACATTCAGTTGATTCAAATCAAACTATTCAAAACCAAAATGCAATTCTAATTTCCAATTTTACACTTTTCAAAAGATAGAGTTTTGTATTTTCCTCACACGCATTTCTTCCTTTCAAACAGAGATTTGAAATACATTCCAAACTTAAATTTTAACCAGAAATAGTTCCAATTGAGGAATAAAATGCAACTATTATACAAAAGATAAGATTTCCTTCTGTTACAACTTCTCTTTTCTGTTGATTTTCACAATACAATAAACAAAATACATCTCTTTCTTTCAAAACAAAAACACAGTATATATTTCTCCTTTACATTTCAAAATTACAACTTTCATATTCAATACAACATATTTCCATTACAAAACATATACAAGCTCATCCACTTGAAGTGGAAAATGTTACAATAAGACTTCTTTTCAACAAGTAATTGTCAAAATATTTTTCTCTTCTTCTTTTTTCTTTGCTCCAGAACAAAAACATGTAGATTTATCATTCTTCCATTTCTGATCACAGCAAGAGTAGGGGAAAGGTAACACTCTCCACCAAACAAAGACATCCAATGACAAGGAGAAGTCATCCTTCTTCATTTTCCCCTGAGCCCCAACCACAATGCAATAAAAGATGTGTTTTAACTCATGGAAATAACACGCTTCCACAAACACACATGTAAATTTCACAATTAAAACACATTCCAAAACAAAATGTAGTTTGCAACTACATTAAAACATAACAAACAAAACTCAGGATTCATCAAGCAAGCCAAAGGAGCAAGAAAATATGGGGGATGCTACTTATTCCTCCTAAAGGGGAAATGGGTATCATCACCTGATTTCAAACCACCAAAATATAGTATACTAAAGCCCTAACATTTCGTTATGCCTCCCTCAACTACCCCTTATTCCTCACATTTCCTTATGCCTCCCCAACCTCTTATGGCACCCCATAACGAGTAAAGAAAAGAAGGCTATTTCTTTGTAAGGTGGAACCGAAATCGTAACTCCCTCCTCACTTATACCTCCCCAAGAAACTTGTGCCTACCTTAAAATGAACCCCATAGTCTTCTCCTACACCATACCTAGGCCATCTAACCAATATCCCAAAAACATGTGAAATCATTCACAAAAATAACGGTTTCATAAACAAAAAAGAAGCATTACAATAGCCAAGCTCCTACCTCTCCATGATGTAATTGTTCCAAGTTCCAAACCAACAAGATTTATCCCAATGCAAGCAATCCAAATCATCCAAGCACAAGCATGCAACAATCTCACAAAAAATTCTCCAAAGAAAGAGTTGTAGAACAACAAAATAATTCACCCCGAAAGGAGTTTCCCAAAAGTGAAGCAACCCAAAACAAGGCAAGAAATTCAAATTTTATGGAAGAGGGAAGAGAAGAGGATGAGGTGGATCCATGTAGGATGCCACATCACAGATCCTCAACCTCAACCCAAAAGTCAATTTCATTCTCCAATGCATAATAAATAGGTGGGTGACTAATATGACAATTTACTTACATACTCAAATCCAACCCACACACCAAAGGACCGAAATTAAACCATATAAGAAAAGTGCAATTAAAACTTACAATTTGTCTTCTGAAAAAGTATTATAAACGTCTAATTTTAATCCCCAAACCATAGGTATATTTGGTAAGTAAATTTAAGAGGTATGGGACAAGTTTAACTTGTCCCAAAAGCCTCCAAAATCATCCTTGAAAGGAAAATTTTGAATTTCCAAGAAGGTGGAGTGTTTCAAACTCAAAAGTTAACTTACACATCATTTACATATTACTTACACATTCTTAAAACACTTTAAATCATAACCATCAACAATATTAATTACATTTTCATGATATATTTTATTTAATTAACTTAATAACATGATTACTCACAATATTAACACTGCATTAATTAAATAATGAAAGGGGTAAGTGCACCCCATAAAACACATGAAAAAATTAAACAAAAGACCCAAATAAAAGAAAAAAATAAAATCCTTGGTCATATTTAAAGGTGATCCCCCCATGGGAATCCCCAATTAAACAACCACACACAAACAATACCAGTTGCATGGTGACCTTGTTGAATTCATCTAAATTTCCAATGTGGTTGGTCTCCAATCCCATGATGTTGTTTGACATGTTAACCTGCAAAAAAAAAAAACCTCCTTCAGCCTCGTGGCAATATCAGAACATCCAAAATAAATATTTAAAATTTAAAAGATTATCTAGATATATGAGATCACAGACAACATCCAACCAACCAACAAGATCATTGCAGTTTTACTCAAAAAACTATACCAATCATCAATAATTTTCCATTTCTAGGTCTACTCACATATCCAAATATCACATGTTTGAACAACATCCATAATATAACCATGTCAATCATTATATCAACTCAATATTCAAAGGATATATATATCCTGTCATGTTAACAGTAATCAAAACAAAATATAATAATTTAAAGAGTAAGTGAGCCCAACAACTAAATCCAAGTTGATAGAACACACATTAAGTATATTGATAGGTATAAACACATCCACCCTAATTAGACTCTATTAATCCCTCATTCTTAGAATATCCTGGTTTTGTATACCGAATAAAAAAAATTGATGTGCCCAAAATTAAACACAAGATATTCTTGGCATATTTGTAGTGACTCTCATGCAACTCATGCTAAAAACAAGTGACCAATTCAACAATAAAATTTATATCAGGGTATATATGTGTCAACTATAAAAGAATCTCAACAAAATTCTTCTAAAATGTAGGATCAACAAATTATTATTTACAATCAACAACTAAATCAATACCTAACTTATATGTTGTTAGATAAATCTTATAACTATGCAAGCTAAAATGATGAAGAAGATCTATGGAATAATTTTTTATAGCTAGTATAAAAGCCTTAAGGAGAGTTATGAAGCTAGAGGCATAAAAAATAATAGACAAGTCTCATGTTTTTCATGTCAACTTTTTCTATCAACCTGTTCTTTATGTCCTTAATCAAGGATCATGAACTACCTTTGAGGAACATGTCATCAACTTACAAAACCAAAATCAATATATTGTCACATTTCTTTAGGATGTAACCTTTGTGATCAAACTCACATCCATAGAAACCACAATTTACGAAAAATATATATATTATCTCATACAAATATCCAAGATCTTATTTTATCTAATAAAGAGAATGATGTAATGTGCGTAACATGGAATATTCCCGTAGAAATCCTTGAGGTTTCTCCATATATATATATATATATATAATTGGAGATCACAATGTAAGAAAACACTGTTTGAATTCATTTGATAAATTGGCCACCAATTTGATGTAGTGAGGGAAAGACCAAGACACATTAAATCCATTTTTGCAACCAAAGAAAAAGTATTATAATAATTTACACCTTTCGAATTGTGAGAAACCCTTTCCTACAATATGGAGTATATGCTTATGTACTAAACTCTTAGCTACATATTTTGTCTTATAGACCCATAAGAAGTACCTAATCTCACATTTTATTCTTTATGAGTGAAGAATACCATTATTGCATAACAACTTCCCATTCAAGTTTCCCCATAGCCTCAGAGAGTTATACTAGATCAATATAAAAGGATTGGATCATAAGAGTAGTATTAGAAATCTCAAAATGAGTATGAAAAACAAAAAAATGATCACCAACCAAAGAATTAGTTGTTTTCAAGGTGTATTCTACTCACGTAAGAAAGTTATGTATAACTAGAGGATGTGGAGCTTAGTATCATGTGACGTTTCTTCATCACAATAAAGAATTATAACCTCCTAATCATCAGTGGATGGATATGAAGGAATGAGATTATCATCAATTATATCATCTAATCTAAACAAGACATCTATCATGATATTATCAAAGAGGAAAAATACCTTCACATTCTCACAATCACGAAAATATTTCAGCTTTTGTCTCCTCTCCATCTATTTTTAGTTTTCATCTAGAACATCTCCAAATCCCTTACTTCCAAAGACGTGAAATATAGATACCTCATGTTTATCAGTTGATCGATATTCTCCACGGGTCTTGTCTCACATTTTGTATGAGAAATGCGCTTCTAGATGTAATTTTCAGAATTTACTATTTGATCCTAGAACTTTGGTAAGATGTCATTAGACTATATGATGCAATTTTCCATCTCTTTGAGTGTATAATATTTTTGTTCAAAAAATCCATTCTACTAGGGGGTGTATGGTACTTTGTACTGATATAGAATTCCAATCAATCAATACCAAAAATAAGAAAATCGTGACTTATTTATTGCAGCTATTACTAGTGTGAAGCTTTTCTAAGTGAAATTAATGGCCATTTCTTAGAAAACGTCATGAAGTATTTGAATTTATCAAACACTTTATATTTATTCTACGATAAATACATGAATATATTCAAGTGAAATCATCAATGAAAGTTAATAAATATTTAGCATTGGAAAATGACCAATTCGGTAAAGTCGTTGTAGTAGGATGTAGTAATTTTAGTGGAGCCTTCATTCTCGAAGAATTTCCATTTGGGAAGGGATATTGATTTTTTGTTCAATCCTAAACCCTAATTAAAAAAGGTAAAAACGGATATCTTTGTCTTCATCTTCACTATGTTATGTGAGCATAGTGGGGATATGTGTTAGCACTCCATTAATATTATGAGTTTTATATGATGAAAGATTCACAATCAACATTTGATGAAAGTCAAAACAATTTCTACCGTATACAAGTGTCTTAACCCTTATCTTTTAATGTATGTAAGAATATTTAGAAGATGATAGAATGATTTCCAAATTAACTTATTCATATTTTTGTGGATATGACCTTAAAAGTTTGATAAATAATTTCTTATAAATTCAATATCATCTTGCACCAAATATTCTTTACAAATTAAATATGTATTCGATTTTCCAAACTTTATTAAAATTGTTTTTATTTATATCCTTCTTCGATTTAAATAAAGACCTTAATGATGTGCAAGACCATACATGATATCAACAAAAGTTACATAGAAAGATACAAACCAAAGAGAATTGAAAAACAAAGATCAATGAAAGTAGTGGCCATTTCTTGATGAATATGAGAGTGATCAAGTAGCTTAGTAATGTATGTACATGATTAGTATTCAAGACCAAGAAAAAATAATATTCTGAAAAAGAAGCAAAAGTGGGGGAAAATGCAAGATAGTGGAGACAAAGACAAAGTAAAGAAGTGAAATGTTGAATAGAACAAGGAAAAATATCAAAAGTATTTTTAATTGGAATAATAATCAATAAAACACATTAATAAGCTAATACTGAAGAAATAATGACTCAAAATTATCTATCTATAGTCAAGAAATGAATTTATCTTTTTTAATAAATATATATTGTTAAAAAAATTAAATATTATATTAAAAATACGAATAAGTGTCATAAATTTAGTATAGGTTATGTAGCTAATATAGTCTAATTATGATATTTAAATATTGAAAATCAAATTGTATGAAAACTAACAATAGAAAATGTTTAGGTAATTCTTTCCAAAACTAAAAAATAATAAATATAGAAATGATGAGGTCAGAGATATGAACATGGAAATAAAGACTTTACGATACAAGGATACATGAAATTTGACTACTTTAAAAGAATTTTTTTTAATATATTTATTATACATTACATAAAAATAATAAAACTCCAAACCATGTAACTTAAATATCCCAAAACATTTCATCCGAAACTAGAAAGAAATTTTTTTAAAAACCTTGAACTTAAAAAAACCATGGAAATATTAAAACTAAATTTATATGAAAAATGTCCACCTTATTTGAAACATAAAATTAAAAATCCCCCCTACCCCCACCTCCTAACCCCTCCTCCACATCTTGAATTGTTATAAGATGAATACAAAAATTAAGGAAATTAATGTAATATTAAAAATGTGAGTTAAGTGTTCAAGTCCCAAAACCTAAGAAGATCATAACAAGAAATATTGAATACGTTTTATATATTTTAAGTATTTAACTATTTTTTAAAATTCCATATATATAATTAAAATGTTCATTATAAGTTGTACTATCAAAATTATTAAATTTTAAAATATAAAAAAATACAAAAAAACAAAAAAAAAGAGGTTTATGTAAAACATGATTATCAATAGAAATTCATAAACACTAATTTCTCTAAAATGTGAAACTCATAACTAAAATTACAAAATGCAAACATACAAAAATTAAATTGATAGAAAATAATTATATGAAAACCTTAAATTTAAATAGTGAGAGTTAATGCTTTAATAGTGCTTTGGGGGAAATCGTTAGAGTTGATGCTTCCACTGAAATTTCTATTCATTCATCTTATAATCGGATTTTGGAGGACTTGGACCTATCTCAAGATCTTCCTGAGAAGATTAACATGCAGATCAAGGATAAGATTTCGTTGCCAAAACTGGACTATGAAAAACTAACTTTTGGATGCCATAGATGCTTCGCAATAGGTCATTTGATCAAGGATTGTCAACACTCCAAGATCAAAAGTGGTACTAAGCTAGGTTGGTGGAAGGGTTCTCTTCCTCCACATTACATTTTGGAAGTACCTATTGGTTCATCCCCTGTGCGTTCGGTCCATGTTTGTTCTCCTTAAAAAAGTCCCTCGAGGGTCGAATCCACTTTTATTTCGAATGAGTATCCTTACTCGTATCCTCATTCTATTTCGAAGGTCGAGTCTACTCCTTTGATTGAGAAATTTTCTCAGGAGCCTTTGATCGTTTCTTTGAAGGAAAATTTGTAGGTTTCTTATTGTGTGCTTTAGGAAAGGGACCTTTCTTCCTCTCTGAGTTTGGTGTATCAGCCTATTTCTTTGACTGACATTATCCTCCTGTGTGAGCTAGATGAAGAAGATCCAAATAAGGGAGATTGGAATTTGGTGGACAATAAGAAAAGAATTTGTTTGAAACAGAGTTCAGTTTCAACACATATGACTTTAAGAACGCATTCCTTTGGATTGGTTCGATTTTATGTTTCATTATTTTGGTTTGTTTGTGTTGGATCTTTGTTTGGGTCTGGTTGAGTCAAAAAAAAATTCTCAAGATTTTATTGATAGATTTTTTTGTTTCATGAGATCTTTAATGTAATATCTTCTGTATATGTCCCATGGAGTGTTTTCCAAATTTTATCTATAAACAAAAAGTCAGAAAATCAAAATCATAAAACTCCAAACTTCAATACACCAAACTTTTTAAAATTAGGAACCCCTTATCCTAAAACCTACAATCCACAAACTTAAATTTAAAACAAAAAAGTAAATTGATGTAAAAATGTTATCATATGTGAAAATTAACAAGCCAAACAATTTTTTTAAGAGTACCACTCAGAACTCCAAAATCTCAAATTCAATACTGAAACGAAAAATCAAAACCTTGAAACTTGAAACTAAATAGCCAAAACCTAAAAACTCAAAAACCTATATCATAGAATATTTAAATGTAAAAAATATCAAATGCTAAAAAAAATTAAATCAGAACCCTAATAACTAAAAACATTAACAATGAATAAAAAAACCTAATGTATACACCTAATTTTTCACTTTTCATATTTCATACCTATTACTAAGAATTTTTCTTTTGTATATAATAGTCATTAATTCATCTATTTCTTGAGAAGGTGCCTTAAGGGTCCGACATGGAATGGGGTATGACTATTCGAAGTGTATTTAATGTTATGGGTTAGAGACATACTACAGAGAGAGTATCGTTATCTGCTCCCAGCCTTATTTTTCCTTGCATTAGTCATCCTTGTCCCATTACATCTCATACATATTGCTTATTGATAACCTTGTTAACATTTCACCATTTGGAACCTTGTTCATCCATTTCCTTAATCCATGACAAGTATTTGTTTCCTTACATGATATTTAGGTCTCCTTGGCTGATGTCATTTCCCATGGGAGATGGTGTTTTTGTTATGTTTTTCACTTGCAAACACTATCATCCATTGGCTATGACATTATTTAAGCACACACCACATTATGACATTTCATAAGGAAGGAATCCTAGAACTATACATTCACTCTTATCTCTTGTGAAAAATCAAAATTTGCTTGATTTTCACTTAGTTCATCTTGCACTTGCTTGTATTAGATTAGACACTCTTCTTTATTACATTGTTTTAACTATTGCTTCATCTATAGCGAGTCTAGGACAAGAATGGTATTCCCCTTCTCCACCCAATAGAGATTCTGTCTCAGTGTAGTAATTCTGTGGAGAGAGATATATGCATCATAAACCACCCTACATGTAAGTTATCTAATTCTATTTTTCATTGTGTGAAGATTAGTTCAATTCCCTTCCGTATTTCTCTATGTAAGCATAAAATTTTATAAAAATCAGTTTTAGTTGGTATATTACTTTTACATGATCATATCCTTAACTTTCATTCTCTATAAATTTTAGTTAGATTGTATTAGTATAGATTGTGCATGCTTGACATATCCCCCATCGATCTAAATATCTCACCCATATACCAATATATTATGAGAGTACTCTCTCCTAACTTGATTATGGGACTTGGAAACCCTAGGTTGATCAAATGTAGGGATAACTACGCTTTGGATATGAAACCTTATCACTCCTCATAACCCCTTTAGATCAAACTGTTATGTCCCGGTTTAGCTATGTCTCCAATTTGTTTCCTCAATACCATTTTAGAATTTAAGATTTAGGAGTACAATCCACCGATATGCATGTTTGGCCCTTCATATATCTCTAGGTAACTTGAGGTGAATCCTATAACAGTTCTTATTGATTAAAAATTGCTAGAATCATCCATCTCCAAAATCGATCTCACACCAAACCATTAAAAATTAGAGAACACCAAAAAACCAGTTTACACAGATACCATTTCCCATGGGTGATCTTGTTTACTTCGGCATGTTTATTTCTAGTTGATATCGAACCCTATGTAAACCTACTTTTATAGCTAATCCCTTGCATTCCGCCAAATGTTTTTCCAAATTCCATCCGCCCCTATGCAAAAAATTTTGTACACCCGATTATGTCTATAGTCTTAATATCATGACTCTCTCTAAGCCATATTATCACTACATCTTGGAATATTAGGGCCTAGGGTTTTCTGATTCTATTATGCAAACAATTCTTGAATCCTTTCATCCCGAAGATGATTTTTTTTTTCACATGACCTATTATTTCTTAGAAGACCCCATAAATAAGCCTTCTACTAACCACAATAGACCATTTGGGGATGAGGAATAGGAAAATGAAAATGGGTGCGCTCCTCATCAACCTCCTGAGATTTATAAATTCCTCATACAATTTCATCAATACAAAAATGAACCAGAAGAAATTATCAGTAAATGTCTCCTCAAATTTTTCTCCGAAAAACATGACAATAGGGTATAAAAAAGAAAAGGTCCCAAAATATGTACATCTAAGAACACCTACTTACCTCATCCTTTTACATATTGATAGGATTATTAAATAAAAATCCACTAGTGTGGCTCAATTCCTTCAAATACAAGCCATCATGGCTGAATTGGTCAATCACCCTACAATAAACTCTTGGGGTACCATGCCGCCTACATTTCCAAATGTGCCTAATAGGGTTCCCATCACCGAACGTCTATCTAAATAAAATTCTTAAGGCTATTATCACAAGAGAATTTAGTACCTTACATTGATAGCATGGATATTGGTGGCATTTCTCCTTCTGTCTCCTATTACGTGTCCACTTATCTCATGCTTCATATCATGGATTTTGGTAGCGTTTACAAGGAATTTATCAGAAGAAATTAATATGCTTTAACCATTGAGTAAGGAAGAGTTTAAACGGAACTTACCTAAGCCATTTACTGTAATCTTAGATCCCTATCGACATGTTCCTCAATGACATGATGATAGTAAATTATTATGGTTTATTTCTAATTAGGATGACTCTCATAAAAAACTAACATACCTTACGAATGACTTCCATAAATTTTTTCCTAGGTTCCTAATTTTACCATGATACCATTACTCAAGAGAGTTTGAATGAATTAGTCAAATCCTATTATAAAAATAAAAAAATTATCATCAGTAAGCTTTCAAAGAAGATAAAGATAAGATACATGCATTCTAAAATATGATTCATAATAATAATGTTGCTAAGATTTATGAGAAGCATGAACATGCTACGGGTAATGTAGTTGACATAAACTATCCTCTTGATAATATGGTTGCAATTAATGACTTGAAGCATTTCATAACTAGCCTATAACTATTTCTCTTTCTACAGACACAATCAGAGATTTTGAAAATAAAATTTTCTTATCCAATGGTATGAAGGATGAGAAAAAAACTATTTTCGTAGTATCCTTGATCATACCTTATTCTTCTTGATATTTTTTTGGGGTCTCCTAACACTCTTATCCCACTGCACAACTTAGTTATGATGTTTGGGATTCTCCTGAAGAACTTAAAAAGCTTCGTAATTAGATAACTTGATTAGAAATCATGTATACATTGTGTCACCACCATGATAATCTCATGAAAATTTTGTTTGACATGAACATCCCTTTTCCTCCCTATTTGGGGAAAAATTCCACATTGCACCACTCAAAGGAAATCAACCACTAATAGTGTGACGATCTATTAATTTATACTAACCTTACTAAATATTCTCACTCTTGAATTCATTTTCTTATAGCCTCTATGACACCTAATAATCTCTTTCTCTACACATATAATCCACCCCATTTCATTTCAGTTTATATTGGTAAAAATAAGGTCAATCGTGATCTCATTGATGAAGCTTTTGTCGGATTTGCGGCCTTGTTAGAATTCATTAAAGTGCTTGAATTCTTCATATATAAATTGAAATGTACATGTACCACTTTCCAAGGATATGATCACTGACAATTTCCCATAAGGGATGCATATGGTGTCCTATCACTATTCCTCCTAGGACCCTCAAAGTAAAATTTTCAGTTTTCAAATTTACTCTATGTTATAAGATTCTCCTCGAGTGACTTTGAACTCATCTCATTTGTTTCATCACTTATTTCTCATGTCATTGTGTCAAGTTCACTCAAAAAGGGCATATTTATAATATTCAGGGGGACCTTAATCCTTGGAACTATGAGACGCTCGAAAAAAATGATACATATAAGCCTCCAACACTAGATGAATTATCCCTTATCCCCTTTTGGCTATATCAACATTTTAACTATCATATAGATTAGCTTCATGGAAATGCCAATCATCCTAAATTGGTCAACACCAACCTCCTAATCTCTTGTATTTTGATGAAACAAAACTATACGAGATCACACAAGGTTTTTTCTATCCCAATTACCTCCTTCCTCACATACTCATTCTCGCAAGGATCCCTCAATTCTCATTGTCATGTCACATAAACCATAGTCCCCTTTAGAGCATGTGTTGTAAATAGAGACAATATTACAATCTTGTCTAGTACACTCCTCCACATATGCTAAGGAAAACATTTACAAAATATATGACCCCACCTAGCTAGTTATTTTTAGATTTTTGATAGGGAAGTATTACATTACGAAGAGACTCTTCACACAAATTTTTCTCATGATGTGAATGTCATCCTCATATAATATGAATCCTCATGTGTACTTGATATTTCTTCCCAAATGTTTCCTGAGCCTCATACCTCTCCACTAGCTATGCCTCTATACAATACAATAAACCTACCCAACCGATTTTATCGTACATAATCAAATGATTAAGTCACTCATTTTGAATATGAAGCCTATGATCTCATGGATGATGATCGTATCTATTGTGACTTGATTATTGAGTGAAAAGTTATTTCATCAGTCCCATCTACATCCATTTCATTAGTGACTTAGATAGATACTCTCAATAGCCCTCTAAAAACTATGAGACACATATCCCTACTTCTTTCCCTAATGGGTCCCAATTCTACCAAAAATGAGTCATATTACACATGGCATTAAGCCCCATGACATAATGCTTCAGACTATAAAACTTATGGATGACACACAAAGAAGCTCAAAGATGAGGTCAAACATAACGAAACTAGAAATAATACCTAACGTTCTTCTTCATTACGCTTATTTTTTTCTCATCATGAGTGTTTTATGCACACAAATGCTGACTGTCAGGTTATGCATAACAACCATCTAGTTCCTAATACTTGTTATCAGAATTGGAAGTGTAGGTATGATTCCTCTTGGAATGGACTTCCTTCCCCTCAACTTACTAGACAATAACCTACTTATGGAAAACTACCTAAATTTAATCCTCATCCCACTATGGGTGATGTTCGGTGTTACACTCTAACCCGAGTGGATGATCGAATAAATGTTACCTTATTTTCCAAGACATCTAAATTTCATCGAAAATTCACTACTACACATAATTCCATATAGGACTTGATGACTTAGGCTAAAATTAATATCCTAAATCAAGTTGATGACATCATTATTTATACCTTGCAATATTTTTGCTTCGCAACTAGTTATCTACAGTACCTTGATTAACTTTAAATTTCCATCTTTGGCCTAAACCCTCACCTTTTTTAAGGCTCTCATCCCCCACATGGGTTTTTACACATGACGAGTTGTATTTTGTTCGGCACGTAATTCCCCAATTAATTTTCTCTCACAGATCCTTGTATCTTGTTGCATTATTACTTGGGTTAATTGTCCCACTTGGATTTATCACGACATATAATTTTATTTCTCCTACCATTAGAGCATATTAGTCCTGATTCCACTTATTATCAATTTAGTACACCTTAGTATTTCCCATTGGATCACCGCGGTGTTTTTTCCATCCTTTCTTAGGCATATGACCTTGCAGACATTTACTTACCTGATTGTGTGCTAACATCCTAACATTGGACATCTTGGCATTACTTTTCTTGTTGGTTATTCATATTGCATGGGTTTGGCTATCCTACTGATCACCTTCCCATAGGGTTTACCTATTTAATAACATTATCATTTACTAATTACCATGAGTATCATTACATACATACATCCATACATGAAAAAACTAGGAAAATGATGAGAAACTCAGAATACACACACCCAACATCCAATACACAATATCGCCAAAATCATCACACACACATACACATATCAAATATGTTTTTATACATTGACAAAATAATATGAAATCAATACATGTCTCTAACCCATCCTAAATATGGATCAAGCACCCTCACCCCCGATGATGGTCTCTGTATGCTTTGGGATGATTGAGGCATACTAATATATTAGGTTTTAAGAGTTAGTGACTCTGCCCTAAATAAAGCTCTAAATTATTCTCCCTGCGCTCTCTCCATTTTTATCTATAATATAGTTCAATCCTCTATTCTTCTCTATAATACCAAATAAAATGACACATTTTACTTATGATACATCTATGAAACAAAAAAAAAACATTTTTCAAAAATCATAAAAAAAAACGTAATATCATGCCATTCCTAGATTTGTGGCCCTCTTAACAACTATCTTTCCATCCTTACAGCCACACAATACCTCATCCTCATCATCACAAATAGTTCTAGCCCCTATGTACCATTCCCACCTATCTTAAGGCACCAATATCATGTCCCCTTGGCATTGTGGCCTTTGTTGTTGCCTCAAATGCATGGCCACCTAGACCCTAATCATCATTAGGTAACCTCCTCTTGGCCACCACAACTTAAGTACTCTTAGCTATTATGGAACCTTCCTTGATAATCTCCCTCAAGCGTTAGGACCATCTCCACATGTGCCCTTGACCTATAAACCCGTGTAGGTAGATCCTCCAACAGATCCTCTTCTAAATGACTCAATGTTATGATTTTTAGTGAACCCTGGGAATCCCCACCTAACCTACGCTTCCTTCTACCAATTCAACTCATTTCCCATATCATATGTGGTCATAATGGCAGTACCCTCACCTCCATTTCTACATAATGGTCTCAACCTAATACAAATAATGTGTTGTCACCTAGTTGATGTCATCTAATTACTTTATCCTAAGACAATCAGGACACCAATCCACATTCCCTACATAGGTTTACAACATAAAATAATCAAAACCCACCTATGTCAGTGGCCAAAATGATCTACATGCTCTCAACATCATCCCTTAAGCCCACTTAAGTACTCTTGAGTCATATGTTACTAATGTCAATGGTGTTCCTATTGGCCTATACATCGGGAACGTCTTATATATCCAATAAAAAAATAAGATGATGGCTCCCACAAGCCTCTGTCCCCTCCGTCTACCCGTATAAAAGTTATGCACTACCTTCACCCATATTGTGGTGTCCCAAATAAAAAACACCAAATTAACTACAAAATAAATGTAAATGGCTATAAAAAATAGGATAATGGCATAATTTTCCTTGGCGCACAATATTCGTAACAAAACAATCCCCATACCTACTTTCCAAAAAACTAGAATCATTGCAACTTGGATTATGTTGAGTCAAACATATAACATACCATCTTCATATGTCCCACTCCTAGTAGCCTGTATGGATAAGGATCACCTATGTGCATCATCTAAAATTATATCACAATACATACGTGTCCCTCTAATGGCTAACCCTAAAATCCCATTAACATCCTCTAAGTTAAAATCCATATACATCATCTCTTATCCCATTCTCTACCAAAAGGTGTTGGATCTAGTATCCCATGAATATAGAAGCATAAGGAGAAGGTATAAATCCAATGGTATCCTCAGAATCTACATGGTGCCTCAAATCACCTTCCTTGTTATTGGATCACTTCTTCCTAGGTCAATCCACTAACTAATCCATTGAGTGAAGATACATCTACACTTTTTGATAGGCATATATTATGATGTTTCTACACCCAAAAAAGAATAGAAAAAAAAGAATTAGAATTATGAAAAATTAATTTGGAATGAAAAATTTAAATTTTATAACTCACATCTATAAAAATCCCTTTGTAATTGGACTTGTGTCTAACGCCATCGTTTCCTGGAAAAATTTCATCACAATCCCTACGATGTAGGCCCTATGGCTGAGGTGGCCCTTAAAAATTTTTATTCCCAACCCAAATCAAGGATAATTTTAGTGGCGAATATTCGTAATATGGCGAAATTTTCATTTTAGGAAAATTTGAAAAGGTGAATTATTCGGAGTGGGTCGGTGTCCTGTTCGCCTAAAATATATAGTATATTTTTTTTGGGGGGTCACCTTCGCCTTCATTTGAAAACATCTCCTATAAAATCCTAGCTGATTCACCGGGTAGTATACCTCAAGTAGCTTAACAAATTACCAATAGTGTGAAATTTGAACTCGCATACCCTTAAGCACAAGAGATTCAGATTACTATTAGCCTATGATTGTTGACACACGACAACAACTGTACTGATGCACGATAGAGGAAGTGTTGATGCGCGACAGAGGAAGTGTTGACGCGTGACAGAGTAAGTGTTGACGCGCGACTTGGGCAGTGTCGCTACTTGGTTCTTTTACTGACGCAGGAATCTTTTCAGAATAATTGAAGGTGCCAGCTCAAAGAATACGAATAACCTAAAAGTAAGTAAGAAATCTCAGAAATCACTCTTCAAGTATTTTGGAAACTCTGCAGATACAGATATTGTAAATAACAATCATATAGATGCCACCACAAAGAATCAGAATACTGACTGTGTTGAAGGTATTATTGAGGTGGACATGCATTCTGCACAGTATCATAGTCAAACAAATGAAACCTACGATAATATGCCAGATCTTGAAGATATTGTTCCTGTTGGGGTGCAACCAGAAGTGCAGCTAGATATCACAGATACAAACACTGAGCAAAATGAAAGACAAAAATCAAAATCAAACTCTGGTCCAAGAAAGAGGAAACCAGGTGATTGTGATATTGCTCAAAATTCTACTCAAAAAAGTAAATCATTGAAAATGAACAAGAATATGTGGACCATTGGCAGGACATACAAGTTTGATTGGGCAGCTAAATTTCCGTTTATTGAACATGTACAATCATCTAATTCTGAAGAAATCCCATCTGAATGTACATGTACAATATGTACGTGGAAATTGGGAAAGCAAAAAAAATGTAACTGAAGCTGGACACTATAGAGAAACATTGTGGAAAACAATATTTAACTGTAACAGGGGCAGATGGACAGAAAATCAAAACACATAGGTGGAAAACTTAAAAAGAATGCATGCATGTTAGATATGCAGCGGAATATGAGGCAGAGCAGAAAAATCATAGACATTTGTTGGAAAAGGGAGGAACGATCACATCGCATATTCGTAAGATGAAAGAAACAAATCTACATGAAAAATTCATACAATTCTCTACTCTTTTTCAAATACTAAAAAAAAGGAAGAGCGATTTCGGATTTCCTTGATTTCAAAGTTTTGTATCAATTTAATGGAATGCTGGATGTACCTTAGTCTCATTGGTCTGAAAGTAGTGGATGGGAAATGGAAAAATGCCTCTCGATGATAGAGAAGGAAGATTTGAAAGAGAATGTAAAAAAAGCAAACTTTATCTCTCTTTCAATTGATGAAGTGATAGCAGTCGACAACACCGCATGGGTATGTATCCACATCTATACTTTAGAAAATCATATAAGGACACCTCATCTGTTGGGTGTTATGAAAATGGTTGAAAACTACAATGCCGAAAACCTATATAAAATAGTTGTTTCTCATTTGAAAGATGTTGCTGGAATGACTGATTATGAAATTGCTACGAAGTTGGTATGTATTGGAGCAGATGGTGCATCTATCATGCAGGGTCACCAAATAGGGCTTTGTGTTAGATTACAAACAAAAATGGCCCATATATGCTACCAATTCACTGTATGGCTCACAGAATGAATTTAGTGTATAAAATGGTAAGCAACCACGAAAATGTTGCTAAATTAGAAGACCTTATAAGAGAACTTCATGCCTATATGTCAATCAGCCCAAAGCATTTTCTCGAGCTCCAAAAATTTGCAATTGGAATTACAGATGGAAAAAAACTTCTGAAGGATGTGGAGACTAGATGGATCTCTTTGTATGAACCTGCATGTAGAGTTCGTGAGGAGTATCCTTCATTGGTTGGTTTCATGCACAAATACCGTCATGAAGTTGATAGGGCAAGGGACTTGTTGTTCCATTTAACTGATTTAGAGACATTCATTACATTGGTTGGTATTCTTCCAATGTTAAAGGAGATCAATACACTGATGAAGCATGCACAGGGCAAATTAATCTATATTGTGGATTTTATACGGATGAGAAAAATGGTATGTCAAAGTCTTGATATATTGTACTATTCCCAGGATAGTTTTGATGCACCTGTTTTTGAAAATTGGAAAGATTTATTAGATCTTAAAAAATCCTAATACCTTTTTGAGATTTAATATCCACGATCACCTCTGCATCACTATTAATCGGAGGGAAATACCAATGCACATTTTGCAAAAACGCCAAGATATTACAGGATCGGAACGAGAGGATGTTCCCGTAACACTTAATTTGTTTGAGTCTGTTATAGTTGAAACAAGAATAAAGCTTAAAAAAAATTCAGAAACCTTGTCATCAGAAATTAGGGAACGTTTCTGTAAAGATAAAATTTTGGAAGCCATGGGTGTGATGAATCCTAATTTTTGGAATACTGAAGGTGGCCATGCAGACTTTGTCAGAAAGCATTTCCATAAATCAATGGGTACAATAATGGAACAATTTACAAAGACGTCAGAGCTCAAGGGTATGGAAATCAAAGGTATACTGAATGCTGATTTATTAAAGTTTCAGTCGACAAATTTTGCAACAACAATGAGGAACCAATATAAGAATTTAGATCAACCTTCTGAAAGTGGTGCTATTACAAGGTTGTGGCGAGGAATCTATCAAAGTTCTATCTTACAAGAAGATATCAGTGAATATTTCAGATTATATGAGTTATTCCAAACAATGATTTTTTGGGTCTGTGGAGGATGAAAGGGTTTTCAATGCATTGTCATTTATAAAATCAAAACTGAGAAACAGGTTGGATAAAAATCTGGAAAGTTGCATGAGCTGTTATGTTTCTCGATACTCCATCGAAACCTTTCCATTCGACAGAGCAATTGCGCACTGGAATACCCTTTGCAAAATAAGAGGTGTGAATAATACAACTACAAGTACAAATATTCCCAACCTTGAGAGTGTAATTGGCTCTTCGTCACATTCTACAGAAGACAACATCGAGTTTGATGAAGCTGTTGATAATGGATTGTTTCAACTTTAAATAGGTATCTTCTTTATCTATCTTTTATCTTTATCATTAAAGATGTTACAAGTCTATATACTAAAAATGTTAGGTAGTTCACCCATCTATTTGCTAATCCATTTCTCGTGTTGGGTTTTTTTAAAACACAGATCTAGCTCATTACCAGTGGCAGTGATGATTTCAACTTTAAGCAGGTATCTTTTTCCCCTTAATCTTATTGTTTGTTACTATTAATTTTTTTCAGCTATGGTTATCATTAAAGATGTTACAAGGTAACAGGTCTATGTATTTACATTTAGTTAAATACAATCTTTTTATTTTTTGAAAACGTGGGTTGACATCCGTCCAAGGAAGCTATTACTTCTCGGGACTGATAGTGTCTGGCAACTCACCCATCTACCTACTAATCCATTTTTTGTGGTGAATTTTTTTAAGACAAAGATCTAGCACATTACCGGTGATGATTTCAATTTTAAATCGGTATCTTTTTAAACATAATCTTATTGTTTGTTACTTTACATTTTTTCATCTCTTGTTATCATTAAAGATGTTACAGGTCTAATTCTATATATTTACATTTATTTAAAGATATTGTTAGTCTTTATATTTATAGATGTTGCTAGCACTTCTCAGGAATGACAATGTTAGGCAACTCACCCCTCTATCTACAATGTCAGGTAAAACAAACCCTGTCATATACGCAAGATTTGACAGCAATCTAATACACTTACCCTTGATGATTTAACAGCAATCTAATATGCAAGAGGTAAGCTTAACCCTATCAGATTTACAATTATGTTTAATTTCTTACCAGTGATGATTCTTTCTTGATTTCTTAGAATTATATATATCATATCATAAAATTCCTCATCATCCATATATATCATATCATCACCATATCGTTATCATAACCTGATTCCTGACACTACAATTATTATTAACACAATTCTATTCCTTCTAATGTCATCTATATCCATTCTAATCATTAATGTCATCTATATCAATTATAACACATTCCATTTATTTATCATCTTTATCCATTCTAATGACATTATGATCATATCGTTACAAGTATAGAGAATAATTATCTTAAAACAAGTTCAAAAGTCTAGAGAAGAAGAATTACTATGCTTGATGATAAATCTACGTCCACATTAAATTGATCATCGTCCATACATATCATATCATTATCGTCATTCATCTTCTTTCATCATCATCTATCATTAATTATCAATTATCATCATTCATCATCTACGTCCACATACAATTCATGACAATGCAAGTAAACAAGAAACATACATATAATTCATGATAATCACCATCTAATACAATTAAAATTAAAGATTTTATATAAATCCATATAATTAAATTCAAATACCATAGTACATACTCAATAATAGAAGTTTTCAAATTCAATATTTAAAGTTTCCTCAATAATAAAAGTTTCTAGTTTTCAAAACCCTCTTTTTCTTTATCCAATTCTACTCCTCTGCTCTCTTCCCCAATGACTTCTCCCACTGTGGATGTACCTCTTTCCCCATCACTGTCCAGATTTTTAAAAATTCTTTCTTCTTGATTTGTCGCATCTCCATGCGACAGCAAATTTGGATCAGCTGCAGCATATAAACTATTCCGTTGCCAATAATTTTCATAACGACTAATAATCTCATTGATAAGAACCTTAGCCCTTCTCTCCCATTCTATAAGCTGATTGATATGAGGAAGAATAAACTCACTGAAGAATAAGCTGATTGAAAAGGTGGCAACTGTTAACTTGTTAGTGTTGAAATGAATATCATTTTAATTCAGATTTCATTTCACCTTTCTCCCCTGGCCTAACTACCTCAAATTGTCTCAGCGAGTTTTTTCTGGCCTATATCTTCTTCTTGCTGAAGGCCAGCTCAATTACATCTCCATCTTTCTCATCAACCCACACAAAATATTTTTTGTGCTTGTCTAGATCATGAAATACTCCTTGCCCTCTTTATAAGTACTTATAAAGAGAAAACAAACTAGCAACAAGTGATACCTAATCAGCCAGTGAACAAAACCATAACTTAATAACATATAAAGAGAAAACAAACTAGCATTACTTTGTAGTAATTTATGGTCCAGCCTGTTATTGATCCACTCAATGATTCTCTCCAAGCTTCATACTTAGGAATGGTGTAAAAAGATAACACATTTCCATTTTTGTGAGTTGCCTACATCAACATGTGCCAAAATTAGACATGGAGATACATAACCTCTGGAGGCTTAAAAACAAATATAAAGAGTCTCAATACACTCAACCAAATACAGGGGGAACATTTACCCTGACAATAGGAGTATGAAATTGATCAGAAATCCTTTGATGTGGGAACCATCATGGTCCTTTAAGAGACAAAGGACAAGTCAAAAAGGATCTCACTAGAAAGGATGTGTCAGAATTAAGCAGAAACTAAACAGCGCTAGAAAAAGATCATGTACCTGGTCTGTCATTATCATCAGATGGCCATATCTTAAAGATTTAATGCTGTCATATATTTTATCTTCTTGTAGACCAAGGATTTTATCTTTATTCTCCATTTTTTGGTGAGTGGTAGCTTCCATGAGATTGAGCAGCTTACCTCTGAGAGGAAACAAGCCATAATAATCTTGACCAACAACAGATATTCCTGCCACCTGATAGGATAAAGATAACTAAAATAACAAAAAATTAAATTGGAAATTGATGTCGAAACATGTCACAATACTACCAAATTCAGTATTCACATTTCCCTGATTCAAGGCACAAACACTTACAGCAAGAGCCTTGGCTGAGTCACCCTCCGTTAATATTAAAGTACATTGATTAGAATTCTTCCCCCTACTTGATTTGCATCATCATGTTTGGGAACTTCAATTAATTTCCCCTTCTTGGTTCCATCAGTTTTCTTAAGATCTTTTTTTTGTTTAAACTCTGCCCACACCAGTATACTTTCAAGTACACACTTTTTCCACTGCACTCATCAGGTCAAACAAAGTTACAAAGCTCATCTTAGACCCTAGCATTGCAAAAATTACATGTACTCAGAAATGATACATCTTAGACACCACGCCTTGATTTATTGACATGGGCTGCAAATACGAAACAGTGAAAATTACTATAAATTTATAACAGCAAATTGTATCAGAATAAAAAATAGAATAAAAAATATGAATTAAAACGAGTTATACTTACAATCAACATGGAAACCGAAAGTTGATTCGAGAAATTTCTTGTCTTCTTCCATGAGTGTTGCCTTGGTTGTAAACAATGGTAAATTTTTGAATGGAATGCCCATAAACCGATGGATGTCATTTGCTTCGATACTGAATTGGAACATTCGGCCATCGTTCGGAGTCACATAAAAAATGCCATCCTCTGAATAGTAGGATGACAGAAGGTAATTCAAAATATCTGGATCTGTTTCGAAATGGGGCATATTAACAGTATGGATGTGAGGGCATAAGGGATTCCTGTAGTTGATCTTGGAAATCGATTGAATTGGATTCTCTAGATTTTTTTGCTGAACTTGCAGTTGGGAAGCATGTGAAGTTGACATTATAGTTGTACTTGCATCTTTGACAATGAATGAGACCTACAAAAATTCAAGAGCGGGAAGGTGAGAATGAGAAAATGACCAGTTGAAGAGTATTTATAGGCTAAATCAGGCGTCAATGGCTTCAATTGACGCGCGTCAAAGGTCTTACCTGACGCGCGACAATAGTCCTATCTGTCGCGCATCAATAGGATCCAGTGACGTGCGTCCATAGGAGCCAGTGACGTGCGTCAATAGAATCCAGTGACACGCGGCAATAGTCCTGTCTGTCACGTGTCAATAGGTTCAAGTGACGCGCGTCAATAGGAGCCAGTGACGTGCGCCAATAGGAGCCAGTGACGCGTATCAATAGGTGTCAGTGACGCGCGTCACTGGCTCCTTTTGACGTGCGTCACTGGATCCTATTGACGCGCGACAGCTAGGACTATTGTCGCACGTCAAGTAAGACCTTTGATGCATCACTGACACCTATTGATGCGCGTCTCTGGATCCTATTGATGCGCGACAGCTAGGACTATTGTCACGCGTCAAGTAAGACCTTTGACGCGCGTCAATTGAATCCAGTGACACGTGTCAGTCAAGACCATTGATGTTGAATTGACGCACGTCAGGAGTGATTATTGATGTATTGTTGCACGTCACATTCTACAGAAGACAACGTCGAGTTTGATGAAGCTATTGACAAGAAAAAAGAAAGTGTCACATTTTGAAGATGTCATCATTGAAAATTTGAATTGAAATATTTGGGATGATTATTAATGTACAATTTACTCTCCAAAATCGTAGTTAACAACCATAAAACAAACACCCACAAGCATGTATACATGATTAATTAATGAAAGCTTAAAGTAAAGACATAACACAAATCTACCGAGAGTATAATGAGTACCACAATTTTATTAAGATGTTATGACTTGAATTCTTCATAGTGATAAAAACTCTCTTCAACAAGATTGATCACTAACACTAGCTCTCCATACTTTTATAAAAACATGTAGAGGCTATTATTAGGCTTGGAGAGTAGTTAACTTGTAAGGAAAATTTACTTTTCTATTAATAATGAAGATAATCAAGTCAATAAATTGGTTCATACTCTTCCCTATAAATATGTGGATAAATGTACACTAATGGGTGAATTATCCAAATACTAAAATACAACTAATATTACAAGTGCACCTTAATTATATACAATAGTGTATGGTTATTTAAATACACTGACATTCCCCCCTTATTATGTGTTAGATATGTGTTAGATAAATACACATATCCTAGATCAATAAACACGTGTGAATTATGTGTTAGATATAGATTAGATATCTTAGTATCAAAGGACACATTCAGTAGCCCTATGACACATTCATCAAGAAAACTTGTTCTAAAATAGATGAACATTTCCTTTGATTTTAGGATCCCAAATCTCAAAGGAAAATTTATGACACTCTGCAAAACATCCTTATCCAGTTTCAAATCACCGTTATACCCCTACATCTGGTAGAACGGTGAATTATTTTTAACTCTAATCCTAATTTAAGCTATATAGTTTCTGGAATTAGTGTTGATAGAATATTATATCCTTACACAATTTAGGACTTTTGTTTCTATATTTGATGTTTTCAATAATCTTATATACACATATTGCAATATCATAATTGAATTACCTCTTAATGTTGACATTACAAAAAGATAGGATCGTTGAAATTACTATTCATCTTATATTTTGTTACTATTCATTTTTCCAGCTCTGGTTATCATTAAAGATGTTACAGGTCTATGTATTTACATTTAGTTAAATAAAATCTTTTTATTTTTTGAAAATGTGGGTTGACATCCGTCCAAGGAAGCTATTACTTCTCGGGACTGATAGTGTCCGGCAACTCACCCATCTACCTACTAATCCATTTTTTGTGGTGAATTTTTTTAAGACAAAGATCTAGCACATTACCGGTGATGATTTCAATTTTAAATCGGTATCTTTTTCAACATAATCTTATTGTTTGTTACTTTACATTTTTTCAGCTCTTGTTATCATTAAAGATGTTACAGGTCTAATTCTATATATTTACATTTATTTAAAGATATTGTTAGTCTTTATATTTATAGATGTTGCTAGCACTTCTCAGGAATGACAATGTCAGGCAACTCACCCCTCTATCTACAATGTCAGGTAAAACAAACCCTGTCATATACGCAAGATTTGACAACAATCTAATACACTTACCCTTGATGATTTCATAGTCCGTTACCCTTGATGATTTCACAGAAATATAATACGCAAGAGGTAAGCTAAACCCTATCATATTTGCAATTATGTTTAATTTCTTGCCAGTGATGATTCTTTATTGATTTCTTAGAATTATATTTAATTTATTTTTTATATGTGCAAAATCCTTTGATATATTTTTTTAACCATGGGATAAACAATACATTATACAATTTTAAATATAAGTCCAAATAAAATTCCTCATCATGAATATATATCATATCATCACCATATCATTATCATATCTTGACTCCTGACACTACAATTATTATTAACACAATTATTTATCTAATTTAAATTTATTAAAACAATTCAGTTTTTTTTAAATAATTTATAATCATATCATTACAATTCTATTCCTTCTAATGTCATCTATATCCATTCTAATCATTAATGTCATCTATATCCATTATAACACATTCCATTTATTTATCATCTATATCCATTCTAGAGAAGAAGAATTACAAAAGTCTAGAGAAGAAGAATTACTGTGCTTGATGATAAATCTACGTCCACATTAAATTGATCATCGTCCATATATCATCATCATCTATCATTGATTATCAATTGTCATCATTGATCATCGTACTTCCACATACAATTCATGACAATGAAATTAAACATTAAAGATACATGTAATTCATGATAATCACCATATAATTAAATTCAAATACCATAGTACATACTCAATAGTAGAAGTTTTCAAATTCAATATTCAAAGTTTCATCAATAATAAAAGTTTCTAGTTTTCAAAACCCTCTTTTTCTTTAGACAATTCTACTCCTCTGCTCTCTTCCCCAATGGCTTCTTCCATTGTGGCTGTACCTCTTTCCCCAACACCAAAAATAACCCCTGATCTTATAAGATCTTCAGCAACGCTGTCCAAATTTTTTTAAAATTCTTTCTTCTTGATTTGTTGCATCTCCATGCAATAGAAAATTTGGATCAGCAGCTCCTTTGGCTTTGAACAATATTTCAGGGTCGAGACCATGCTCTTTAATTATCTGCTTTAGTGTATTGTTTTGTTTGTTAACCAAAACAATATTTTGCTTCAAATTTTTTGCTGCGGATAAGTTATTCTTTGCTGTTTCCAAGTGAACTTGCAAAACCTTCGCCTGACTCTTCAAATTTTCATATTTCAACTACACAGAAAGAGTAATGTCAATTCAAAATATTAATGTAAATTCAAAATTTCAAATTAACAAGAATGATTGTTTGAATGTAATAGTACTTACAAACCGCTCTATCTCTTTCGGCATTTGCAATTGATACCAAATCCTTGTCCTTGGACCATTTGTTAAAATATGCCTGGGCCTCGGCACTAATATTTTCTAATTTGTTTAGTGCCTTATCTAAAATGTCGTCTTTATAGTTGTTGTTAAACGTGATAGTCCCACATCTTACTTGGGTAAGTAAGGAATCCATCTTTGCAGGTTGATTCTGGACTGCAGCGTATAAACTATCCCGTTGCCAATAATTTTCATAACGACTAATAATCTCATTGATAAGAACTTTAGCCCTTCTCTCCCATCCTATCAGCTATTGGATATGAGGAATAATAAACTCACTAACATGGGATTGACAATCATTACCTATTAAGTTCTCCAAAGGAAAAGGTGGGAACTCTTCACTATCTGAATCGGATGCAGACGATCTTGCTGGAGAAGAATGGGGGCTTTCACAAAGATCAAGTGCTCCTTGTTTCTGCCTTTGGGTGGGCTGATCTTAATTTTGAAAAAATTAAATCAAGATATAGATAAATAAATTTAAATCGAGAATGTAATTCAAAATTGTAAAGCATATAAAAATTGAAATTTGAAGTATACCTTCTAGCCTTGAATCATCTCGTAGGTATTGAAAAAACCAGTTGGGTCATTTCTATCAATGCCCAAATAATCTTCATCTAAATTTATATTGTTCAAAACAGATATGCCCATTGCACTGGGCAAGCCACCAAGTGAGAGAGTTGGAATTTGAGATGAGGTGTCAATGTTTAGTGTCCCACTAGGGGCCAGAGCAAAACTCATGCGTTTACCAATGTTCTTTTTCACTGTTCCTCTAGTTGGCATTTTAAAAAATTATTGGTTGAGTGGGTGTCGGTGCCGTGGTTTGATCATGACTAACATGTGCTGAAAATTACAAGAAAAAAATGAAAAAATATTAAAACAATTCATAAAGTGAAAAATTTCGAAATTAAGCGTACTATAGAAAAGTTTTACCTTGTTGTCGAGGGGTTGTTTTTTTTGGTGCTACGGGTGGCCTTGTAGGAGTTGAACTTAGTGGCTGTTCAGAAGAAATGACTACATGCGACTGTATGGAGTGATTTGGGGAAGAAGGTTGATTTTGTGAAACAGGTGTATGTTCCAAATTCCTTGCAATTCATCAATATTAAATGTTTTCAATTCATTTGGTTAAAATTTAAATTGAAAAATAAATATGCAACTTTGGAATTTGTAAATAATATATGAGAATGTATTACTTCTCTGGTGTTTAACAAGTTCACACTGCTTGAGGGTTTGGAGAGGAGTGAGCTTCCATTTCAGATTGGGAGTCCCCCGAAGCCTTCAGCGTGTTGTTGGCCTCTTCCTCTTGATACATCTTTTTTTTTCTTGGAATGGCTTCAAGATATCTTCTCTGCAAAACATTAAAATTTAAGTTTTAATAACTGTGCACTGTAATGACGAAAATTGTAAATACAATTACAAACTAAATAGTATATACCTGTTGATCATTCAAACGGAATTGAGAACTTCTTCAAAGCCTCATCAGTGTAAGTAGGAATTTCTTTATGTTTTAAATTTAAAAGTTCCTCAGAGTAGAAGGTCGAGGAGATAGTTTGTTGAATAAATGAAAGGTTTATCTGAGAAGTTTTGAATTTTTTATGTCAGTTCTTATTTTTTTGGATAGATATGTGCACCAATCGAATTTATGTTTTGAGATAGTGGCAACAAATATATGCAATGGCCCAATTTGGTATATCCGTTTGGCGACCCTGTAAAACAATTCTAGCTTGAAAAAATGAAATAAGTGCAGCAAGAAAGTGGTGTGCAATTGATTGTGTATCTACAACCACGCCTGGATTTATTGACATTGGCTACAAATGCGAAACAGTGAAAATTACTTTAAATTTATAACAGAAAATTGTATCAGAATAAAAAAATAGATTAAAAAATATGAATTAAAAGGAATTATACTTACAATCAACATGGAAACCGTACGTTGATTTGAGAAATTTCTTGTCTTCTTCCACGAGTGTTGCCTTGGTTGTAACAATTGGTAAATTTCTAATACGGAAGGCTAGTAAACCGATGTATGTCATTTGCTTCAATACTGAATTGGAACATTTGGCCATCGTTCAAAGTCACATAAAATATACCGTCCTTTGAATTGTAGCATGACAGAAGGTAATTTAAAATATCTGGATCTGTTTCAAAATGGGGCATATTAATGAGCCCTGTAAATTCACACACTTCCATTAAATAGCTTGATATTCTGAAGACATCTCTAAAGCCGTACGGATGTGAGGGCATAAGGGATTCCTGTAGTTGATCTTGGCCATGGATTGAGTTGGATTCTCTTCTTGATTTTCTTTCCCGAGCTTGCATTTGGGAAGCATGTGAAGTCGACATTATAGTTGTTACTTGCTTCTTTGTCAAATGATTTAGACCTACAAAAATTCAAGAGCGGAAGGGTGAAAACGAGAAAATGACTGGTTGAAGGGTATTTATAGGCTAAATCAGGCGTCACTGGCTCCTACTGACGCGCGTCAATTGTCTTAGCTGACGCGCGTCACTGGCTCTTCATGACGTGCGTCACTGGCTTCAATTGACACGCATCAATAGGAGCCAGTGACGCGCGTCAATTGGAGCTAGTGATGTGCGTCAAGAAGAGCCAGTGACGTGCGTTAAGAAGAGCCAGTGACGCGTGTCAAGAGGACCCAGTGACGTGCGTCGATATGAGCAAGTGACGCACATCAATTGGATCTAGTGGCGTGTGTCAGTTGGAGCCAGTGACGTGCATCAATTGGAGCCAGTGACGCGCGTCAATTGGAGCCATAGTGTCGCGTGTCAATTGGAGCCAGTGACGTGCGTCAATTGGAGCCAGTGTCGCGCGTCAATAGAAGATCCAGTCGATGCGCGTTAATTGGAGCCAGTGACACTCGTCAATTGGAGCTAGTGACACGTGTCGGGATTGATTGTTGACGTCTTGTTGTCGCACGTCAATCATGGAGCCATGAGAAAAACATAGTGAAATCGCGCGTTAATAGAAGATAGTGTCAAATTCACGTCAATAGCTGAGCAAGTGACGCACATCAGTAGGAGAAAAATCGACACACGTCATTTTCCAGGGGCTAGTGACGTCATTACGAGCCAGTGTCGTGCGTCATTTCGAGCTAGTGTCACGCCAGTGTCGTGTGTCATTACTATCTAGTGTCGCTCTAGTGTCGCGCGTCATTACGAAACAAGTGTCGTGCAAGTGATGTGCGTCATTACGAACTAGTGTTGTCGGACGGCACTGATGGAGCCTTGAAAAACTAGGTGAAATTTTTGTTTTTTAATACTGTCAAATTCACCTTTCGCTGAAACTGGTTACGGGGATATTCGCCAGGTATTTTCCACCTTCAATTTTATAGGGGTGTCTTATAAAGAACCCTGTCTATGACTAAAACATAGGCATTAAAGTGTAATACGAGTTGGGCCCTCCCTGTGCCCCACCTCGCCATACTCTACCGCCACCTCATACTTGTGCCACGCCTTCAAAATACACTCAGATTTAGAATTCCAGAGGTCAATTCTATCTATTCCAAAAATAACAATAAGCAAATAATAAACCAAATCACTATATAAACATGACATTTCTATGAAAAAACACCTTACATAACCCTAAATCTCACAATGAATATCACTTTTTCTCCTGAAGCTCATAAAATGTACCTTTTTTGCATCTAGATCAAGTTTTTGTGTCATTCTCTTCGAACGATTACATGTGTAAATTAAACGAATTTTTATTTTAACCTATTTTTGACACCATATCACCATAGTATATCCATTACAATATGACATATCTACATTACCACATGAGATCCATCCCATGGGCCCCTAGCTTGGTGATGTATGACTTATTTTACGGATGATTCTCTAGTGGTTATTATTATTTTTTCTTCTTCATGGTTCTTGCACCATGTATTACGACTGCATATGGTATGACAATCGACACTATCAAGAAATATTTGTTGGGTAGATTTCATTTTATCTATTCCTTTCTTACTTTCAGTACCTACTTCCAATTTCAGGGTTAAAGACTATTTTATTCCATTTGTGATACCATGTTTTGCTATTGTGACACATGGTGATAAATCTCTATGGAATATATATACACCTAATTGTTCACTTTTAATATTTCATACATATTACTAACAATTTCCCTTCTTCAGATAAGGGTCACTAATGCATATATTTCTTTAGTAGGTGTCTTAAGGGGTCTATCAGGAAAAACGTATGACTATTCATGTATATACCATGGGTATAGACAAAACATATAGATATTATCACTATGTGATTCCATCCTTAGTTATTCTTAAATTATTCATCATTGTTCCTTTATGTCTCATGCACATTGCATACACAAAAACTTACTAAAATTACATCATTTGGAACCATGTTCATCGATTTTCTTGAGTTTTCCTTACATGACAATTGGGTCTCCTTCAATGACACCATTGATGTATTAGGTTTTTCCATGACCAAACAATTGTCTACAAACAATGGTGTCATATATATATATATATATATATATATATATATATATATATATATATATATACATACCACACTTTTACATTTCACAAGAAAGATAAGATCACATGAAATATCTATTTTCTCTGTTGTATTACACAAAATTTAAATTTTCTCACTTTTCCCATAGTTCATCTTGCACTTGACATGGATTGGATTGGACACTCTTCTTATTTGTGTTAGGTCATCTATATAGTGAGTCTAGAATAAGAACAATGTTCCCCTTCTCCACCACATATATTTTTTGTTTTTTGGTGTGTTGGAGCTATAGAGAGAAAGACGTATTAGTGAATGGCCTACAAATAAGTGATCTAAATTTATTTATTATTTTACATAGATCAGTTCATTTATCATCCCCATTACTTTATGTTATCTTTGTATTATATAAACATTTGTTTTATTTACCATATTACTCTTACATTATAATCTCCTTAACTTTCATTATCTTAATTTTATTCATATTGTAGAAGTATAGATTTTCCATGCCAGACCTATCCCACATCGATCTATATATCTCATTCATGTACTGATATTCTAGGAGGGTTCTATATGATTTAACAAAAATAGATTTATTAAACCTAATTACAGAGTAACTAATGTAAAATATGATATAAAGATTCTAAGATGCAAGTAAATAAGTAATTATGTATGAAACCCTAATAAAGAGATTTAGAAATAATGACATAGCTGATTTTCACTTAATACGAGAAGGCTCTAGACTTGGAAAACTTTTGGATATGAAGTGAACAATGTCATAAATGTTGTCTGTAAATTTAGGACTATAGGAATAAGGCCAGACATTGGCACCCACAACCAGACAGGGGCATATCGGTGTTGAAAACCTTTCCTGAGTGTTGTTGGTTGTAAACAAGTTCTAGATCAGTTCTCTAATGTGTGGTACAAAAATTGTAAATATTCTCTTTTGGTCCTGAGTGTGTTTTTCTTTTATCACTGAGATTATCTATAACATGCAAAATAAAAGTTCACATATAAAAAATTACAAACCCCATCAAACCTAATAAAAAAGATGTAATATGGAGATTCAGACTAACCTTGGTGGTCAACAGAAGAGTGAACTTAAAACCAAGTGTTGCACTACATCTCAGAATCCATATAGTTTTGGTGATTATGTGTGGAAATTGTGCCATAGGATTCCCTTGTACGAGGACACTTGATAGAGGGCTATAGCTAGATGTAGTAATATAGTAAAATGATTGGATGGAAAAATGAACTCCCCCTTTGCATGCTATGTATGCAAATTTTTTATAGTCCCTTGTCCCTTTTATGGATGCTAGATGGATGCCTTGGACTGTTGTAGATGCCTTTGGATGCAATATTAGGTGATTATATTATATGTTTAGTGCTTGGTCCTTTATTTTAAACACATAACTATGTATTTATATGATTTTCTTGTTTGAATTTCGTAATTGAGAACTAAAAGACCGACCCATAAGTAAAAAGGATGCAAAAAAGATAAAAGAGACCCAAAAAGAGTGAGTAATGTTGGAAAGGATCAGAGGTGTCTATAGGGGACAGGGGCGCCATTGCACTCATTTCATTACTATGTGCTTATGTTTAGAGCCATAAAATATAAATAAGTAAAGTAATGACTACGATGTAGGGTGTAACACAGAATAGAAATCAATAAACACATAAAACAGGCCTAAGGAAGTCATCAATTACTATTTTTCTTGCTTAGAAATCATATGAGTGTTAGTATGTGTTTAGGACCTAAAAATGTACCTAAGTGTTTCATTTTGTCTCTACATTCTCCACCACTTTATGTTTTTGAGTGAATACTTGATAACATAAAGTAGATAATATATGATTACCTATTAACCATGTGATACATGTGGTAAAGAATGTATCGAGTGGAAAAGTGAAGCGTGGAATGATGCAAAGTGAAGAATTGAAACTATGAAGAGAAAGTGACACTAAGGGGTGAAGTTTTTTGTTGTTTTGTATGTATCAATCTTGTAGCTTGTGACTTTTATTTATTCTAAGGATGAAACATAATAAAGTAGAGTAAAGGAGTACTCGAATTCCTATATATGAAAGACTTGCATAAATATGTAAAAGTGATTAAAATTAAAGTGTGCACCTGATGTCGAATAGTGTCAAAGGATATGAGTAATGTCTTGAAATACTGTTAAGAGAGATTTATAGGTAATCTCAGTCCAATAGTAAGTTATTTAGGTGATCTCATGTCAAGACAAAGTTTTTTCAGTGATCTCATGTGAAGTATCAATTTTTTAGGGGATATTACACTTAGATTGATTGTTTTGGGTGATCTCCTAGGAATTACGAGTTTTTTACATGATCTCATGCCAAGAGCGAGTTTTTTGGGTGATATCACACCATAGAGAAAGTGTCTGGGAGAGAGTTATAGTGTTACTCTACTTAAATTACTCTTCCTGATAAACACCATTGCAAATGGTGTGTCCTTATTTTGTTTGGGGTTTTACCAATTGAATTAAATATAAGAGATTGAATGCATTCTATTTTTGGAGGACTATTCTTGATACTTTCATATTGCTCTGAAGGATTATGTGAAATATTTATATCTTCAAAATTGATTATGTGTGTGTGACTAGGACATGAGCACTCAGGGGAGAACATAAGTTCCCAGACACTCCTATTTAAACCTAGGTAGTGGTGTTTGTGTTGTTCTGATGACCCAAGTCATATTATGGGATGTTTTGTGACTATATTATTATTTTTTTCCTTAATTTTATTGTAATGTGTTGTAGCTCTAGATATTGTATGTGGTGATTTTTTAACCCAATGTATGCCCCCTAGTTTTAGGTGAATGCAACGACAGTAGGAGTGTGCAACCCAAATGAGAGGATCTAATAATTCTCTCTATTGTATACCTGTAGGGGGGGAAGTGCATGGTAGAAACCAAGTCACATGTAAAAAAAGTGTCTAGATACATGCGTTCATAACAAGCATGTGATTGAAAAATAGTGTAACAAGTAAATGTGCATACAAGATAAAATTCTAAAAGTGGGTTTTATGTATGGGGAATCGCTCATAATGTCACAAGAAAATCAAGGTTGAAGTGGAAAAAATACATGGATTGATTATTTATTTTCACCCATATACCCTCAATGAAAAAAAGAAATCCAATTTTTGTGGTGTAGAGGACGTCATGCCCTTTCCAAAAAGTCATTTTCTTTGAAAATCAAAGCTCTGGGTTCTATGATACAATATTAAGAGTTAATTATGTAGTTAAAATTGTTTTAACTTATTATTAGTTTGTGGGATGCAACCATAATATGGTGTTCTATGTGAACATGGAATTTTAGATCGTTCATATAATTTGTTTAAAATATATTATGGAGAGGGACTAAATCCATGAAGTTTGATCTCTATCATGAACCGTAATCCTTTAAAAAAATGAGTATTATGTCTTATTATCCACTTCTCCTCATGCATAATGAATGTACGTTTTGAAAGTAGGTAAACATGTTCTTGAGGGTATTCCCTGCGATGAGAGCTAGTATGCTCATGAGCATGCAAATGTTCTTATTAACAAATGGGTTACTCAAAAAATTTCAAAATGATATTTAAATCCTTTTAAGATAAATGTAAATTATTCGAGCGGCTCCTATGTTTTAGATACCTACACATGAGAATACTAAGTGTAAATACACTTTAACCCATCTCAAAGAAGAGTGTCATCTTGAAAAGAATTATCAACTGTACCTATACTTACAAGATGATTTTTGAGGTAAAAGTGTTCTATCACTCTAGTTGTGACCTTAGTAAGGTTTGTAATAAAAAAAAATGAATACCTCCTCAAAACACACATATACTTAATTGTCTAGGAATCCAACCTTGGTTGAGTCTGAATCATACTCCTTAAGACCTTGATAATTGAGCATTTAAATGAAGAAGATAGGGTTCACAGTTAGTTGTAATTACTTAAAACAAGAATCGAGTAACCTTAGGAATTAAATGCTAATATTAAAAGAATGTGTAATCTATTAACTCTTGAAGTGATAAACCTCACTAGTTTCTTCTTAACCTTCTTTGTGGCAACTGAGATAAATATCAAAACAAAACAAACATGCAACCTAAAAGAAAATCCCTCAAAACAAAAACAAGTGGCTCATGTTGGAGTATATGTTCCTATCAACAACCATGTCCTATCTTTCTACTGCGATAAGGGAAACAAGAAAAATTAGAGGGAGTAGTTCTACAAGTGAAATGTTAAGTATGTAAAGATAACATAGTATATTTTTAAGAATAATGAAGGACAACATGATAAGTGATTTTCAAAAATTAAGGATAATAATGAAATATATATGTAATGAGATTGTAAACAAGGAAAATGTTGTGTCGTGGATGGTGTTATGGATGGTAGCCTTGTGTGTAACTAAATAGCATATTAAAAACTGAGTGAATTAAGCAAGTAATTGAAATAATGTACATAATCCTTATTTAATGAGTTATACCGTAAGTTAAATGTTAAAATGTATAAAAGGAAATATAGCAACAGGAAAAGGAATGTATGATTCATATATTATGAGCCTTTTTAGAATTTAAGTTAAAGATAGAATCATCAGTGTAATAACTATCCAATTCTAATAGTATCATGTCATGGGAAGACCCTATCTGTAGGAGTATACTATTGTTGACCTGTTTTGTTGTGCCTTGACATCTAAACAAAATGTGGCTTGATGTACATCACATAGTTTCATGTCATGTATGTGGGTTAATTTTTGTGAGAACATATCATATGTTGTGTGTTGTCCTAAGATATCCCTTTTCTTTTAATGTATCAAATAATTAAAATCCACAAAAAATTTATTCTGGTATTTTGACTATTGTAATTGTGTGACTAAAGTGTGGGCTTAACATTTGGTAAAAGAGTTGAGATTCATGCTCTCAAACCTCTGGGATGGATTAGAGTTTTTATTATTCATCATGGTGGTGGGCTAGATAGGAAGACTAACATGATATATGTTGTTACATTACCAACGTTATAATTTTGATATTAAGGTCACACATGTTTTTCTTGTCACTTAGTGCGTATTTTTTATCATGTTGATGTGATTGTGATGAGAGTGTTAACGTTCCTTTTTGTGGATTCAATGACTAGTTCAAAGGTGATACGTGACCTTGTTGTCTGTTAAAAGAATGATATTTTGGATTTTTAAGGTTTGGAGTGTCTTTTCATTTTGTTATATGTAGGTGTGTTGATGCGTTCTATGAATATGTTTTGAAATATTTTTGTATATTTTTGGATGTCGCCATCATGTAGTGATTAAATGTGTGTGTCACCATGTTGTATTGCAATTTATATTATGTTTTAATTTTAGTCATTGTGTTCATCATACATATATTTCATGCAATATTTCATGATTCATGTCAAGAATTAGTGGTATATGGTGATTGTACGACCCCTATTGTGTAGTACTTGCACCTTGCATGTATAATGTGAAAACATGATGTATTATAACCCATGAAAGTAATGATTGTGTTATACCTTGTATATATATACCATGTGGAAGACTTTTTATCACTGAATCATAACACCCTCTTTTTTACACAATTGTGTGTGCTCAAGTGCATGGTGTGAATGTATAACATGGGTACTATCCCCAAGTGTGGGACTTTCTACTTGAGATAGACCTCCAAAGAAACTGAGTTATTTCTCCTAAAATAGCTACCACAATCTAATCCTACTTTAGAAAATACTATCTAATCCTAATCTACCTTTCTAAGGGACTAGGGACAAAGAGTGCATGTAAGTAAATCCTACAATAACAGTGGTGATACACCAAAAAAGGAGGGAATGAGAATAACTTTACAATATGTGAAAAATGGAAGAAAATTACATACTAGAGAGGGTGATAATAGTTTTCCATAGTTTAGAAAGTGGATTCATACATATTTTTCATACACACACAATGATAATGAATTCCTACAAGAGCATAAAATAGACACAATATATTTGCAAGAAGATTGAAGAGGAAAGAAGAATGTAAACAAAAATTACAAGGAAAGATACATCCAAAAACGTACAGCTATTTCCTGATTGATATGCATAGTTCAATCTATTACAAATTAAAGGCCTAGATCACCATAAACAAAGTGCACTACATGGGCCCGCAGCACATTGGCTTCACAAAAACAAAATGACAAAGTTTTGCTTCTCAAAAAATATCTCCCCCTAGTCCTTTGGAAAGTTAGATTAGGATTAGATATTTTTTACCTGTATTAGGAGTAGAATGTGAAAGGTAGTTTAGGAGAAAGAGCTAGATTTCTCTAGAGGTATACCTCAAGTATCAAGTCCCACATTTGGATATAATACCCATGTTATCTATTCAAACTGTGAGCTTTCACACACACACACACACACACTTGTGAAAATCAAAGGCTGTTATGATCCAGTGATTACTGTTCTTCCATGCTTGGTGGGACTTGAAGAATCTTTTATTTGTTATCATTAAATTTGATGTGCTCTTGTTTTGAAATTTCATCTTCTAAGATTCTTTGAAAAAATTACATCAGGACACTCCAAAAGCATAGAATCAACTTGTTTTAATAGTCCAAAATCAAAAAATTTAGGAGAAGAATTCAAAGAAGTTGAAAAACTAGAGAATATGGACTTTTTGGCTATCTGCACTTATCCCTATTATCTCTGAATCGAAACACCCATAGATATGCACAAGTGTGTGTGCTTGATCTCACGGTGTGACTACGTATCATGGGTGTTATCTCCAAGTTGTGGGACTTTCTACTTGAGATAGATCTCCAAAGAAATTTTGTTCTTACTCGAAAAATACTTGCCACAATCTACTCTAATACAAGAAAAAATATCTTATCCTAACCTATCTTTCCAAGGGAACATGGAAAGAGAATGCATGAAAGTAAACCCTACACTAACAACGGTGATACACCAAAAAATAAGGGAAAGAGAATAGCTTTCTAATGTGTGAAAAATGGAAGTGAAGTGCATACTGAACAGGGTGACAAAAACTCTCCATAGTCTAGAAAATGCATTCACAACAATATTTCATACACACATAATGATCATAAATCATTGCAAGAGTATAAAATAGACACAATATATTTGCAATACTATTGAAGAGGCAAGAAGAATGCAAACAACATGTCAAGGGAATATACATGCATAAATTTATGTCTATTACTTTATGATATGCATAGTTAAATCTGTTATAAAATAAGGGCCTGGAACACCATGTAAAGAGTCCACTAAAAGGGCATGCAAAACATTGGATTCGAAAAACTAATTTGATATACTTTTTCTACTCAAAAACTACTTCTTATAATGAGCCCAACACTCTAATTTATAAAATTATGAGAGGAGAGAGAGAGAGAGGTAGAAATGAATATCCCCAAATTTTACTTCCTACAACTTGTGAGAGGTAATCAATGAAGTTAAATTATGGTATTTTTCTTACAAAATACTCCCCATAATGTCCCATAACTTACAACAATGAAAATTTATGCCCATGCTTTATTAAAATGTTGTCACAGCCACCAAAAAAATTAGTGTTATGAACCTAGCCACATTTTGAGAAAAATCAGCATCAAAGCTTCATAAATTTATGGATTTCTTGATTTCTTAGCATTAGGATTGGGATCATTATTCCAACAAGACCAATTTGGTGAAAATCCATTGAGAATTTCAAAACTTATGGTATTTTGAGTGTGAGCTTTTAGGTTTTCTAGGGATTTCTTGCATTTGACAGGACTGAGCATTTAACCTTTTTGGAGCGAGAGATGTTTCTTTATTTTAATTCTTCTACCCTCATTAAAAATAAAAAATCCATTTTTTGTGGTGTAGAGGATGTCATGCCCTTTCCGAAAAGTCAAATTTTATGAAAATCAAAGCTCTGCGTTCTATGATACAATATTAAGAGTTAATTGTGAACTTAAAATGTTTTTAATTTAGTATTAGTTTGTTATTATTAAATTGAAATCACAACACTCTCAAATGAGCTCTAAACATATGATTTTCTAAGGTAGACTCATTTGGTTTAATTTGCATAACATTTTACCATCTCTCAAGATGTGGGATTTACGGACTTGAGATGGACCTCCGGAGAAAGTCGACTTCTTATTCCTGATCCTAATGCTAAACTACTCCTTATCCAGAAATGACATATAACTATACCGATCCTAACAATTCCAATGAAACATGGAGAGAGAAAGTGCATAAAGAGGGAAATCATACACTAACGAGTCGATAACACCAAGAAAAGGGGAGTTCTAGTCACAATCTCAACTACCTGAAGTGGAGAGAGGAGAGTAGAGGAGAGGGTGGACAAGATGCAACACAGACCAAAGATAAATTTCACACAGAACACCACTTCAAAACCCATTAAACATAGCCCCCATGACCTACAACAAACATCAAAATATTCACAATATACCCTCCAATGACAAGAGGTGAGGATAGACAATAAAATAAGTAAAGGAAGGATAGATGCATCACAAAACAAAAATTTATTGCTCCAAAAGTTCACACAGTACACATTTAATGGGAAAGAGGCAAGAAAATGCCATTACAAAGCCAAGGGAGGAGGCTTAAACTCCACATTCGATCCTAGAGAAGAAAGAGAGGGGGATAGGGAAGAAGAATGAACAACAACTTTATAATGAATCCTACACCTGTATTTATAGATTTGATCAGAGAGAAGAAAGAGAGAGAGAAGCGGGAAAAGAAGGTTGAAGTTCAACCACCATTGTTAATGCTTCAGATAAAATTTTTCCCCAAATCCATATTTAGTACATCAATCCTTGGTTCAGTGCCTTGAAGGAAGAAGAAATAGTGGAAATAGATCGAATCCGATCTGGTTGTTGAGACATATGGATCCTACATTGAAGGCCTGAAGATGTTTCCTCCATTTTCCTTTACCTAACCTCCTCAAAATTAAATTCTCAGATCTCCATGGCGTAGGCGAGGCCGAGATCTTTCCAATGGTGTCCGATTCGCAAAAATTTAAGCCTTGAGTTGAAAGATATGCCCCTCCTGATATAACACGTGGGGACACCGTGATTGCTTGAAAACCAAATCCAAAGTTTGCCTTTGGAGGAGTGTCAAGTTGACAATTGTCGTCCTCCACTTATCTATGGACTTTCAAATGGTCCCTTTTACTTTTAGACTCTGGGACACACGTTAATCTGGCACTCATTTTGAAACATTTTCTCTATTTGACCCTTGAATCAGTGTCGTTAGCACACGTGGCTTCCTCCTCTTGCTTCTTAATACTTAGTCAGTTTTAGACTCTTTCCCAAAATGTTTTCAAGCCCAAAAACTTTGGATCCTTGTCGTTTTTCTTTTCTTTCTCTTGGCTTCTCTTGTGGCACTACCTCTTCATTTTCGATCCCACCTGTGACCTATTGGTCATCCTAGAATGTGAGCTCACGGCTCCGAAACGTTTCCCTTCATGTTTTCTTTATGTGTAAGGATTTTTCTTACCAAAATTTCCAGGGGAAAATGGGATAACAATTTGGTGACTCACGGGGACATCTGCCTGCTAGATGTAGAGACCAGTGGCCTTGAAGCATCCATTGGGCATGGAGTTGAGCCTTATAAACTGATTTTGATTTGAAATCTGAAATTCTCACCTCTAAGCCTCTTAGAAACCTGCTGAAACTTGAAGTTGGACTTCACCAAAAGCCAATTGAATGCACTATGTAATAGCAATAGCACCAAAAACTATGTAAAAAATGAAAATCATACATGCTCCAAATGGAACATGTAGATTGTGCAAAAGAACTTCTTCTAAAAACAAACCTAACTACATTGCTATAACCAAGAGAAAAGGGAGCTCAAACAAAGGTTACAACTGGCAGGGAGAAATAGCTTCCCTTTCTAAAAAATGGCAGCCATGGAATTGTTTTGGCACTAAACATGGCTGGTTAGATGAGTGAAAAACTTACAATAAGCTGGTCCTCCACCCAAATCATCAAGGTATCATCATTAATGGAAAACACCTCCTTAAGATGACTTACATCAGACTTCTGAAGGTGTTGATGATGACCCTTGGTAGTTTGATGCTCATCCTCATGCCCTGAAGTAGGCATGACTTGTTTTTGTTTCTCCTTTGGCTCCAATGAAGCCAAGTACCTGATTAGGAATGGTCTGATCCTTTAGATGTGTCCATTTCTCTGAAATTCAACTGCAAAAATGGAGTCTTCTTATGGATGTTCTTGGTTGGATGGTGTGAGAGGGATGATGAAATCTTCTTTATTTTTCTCTTCCTTCTCATGTGAAGAACATGAGAGAGTCATGTCTTCCAATCTTGGTTCCAAAGGGCTATTATGAAGTAAAAGTTTTTGTTCTTGAATGCTCTCCTCCATGACAGTAGGCTCATATGCTTGGGATGTGAGAGATGGAGGAAAAAATGGAGTGATCTCCATGGGTTCCCCTCCATCAAGGCAATCCTCCAAGTCAGATAGGTAATCTACCTCCTTGATGTCCTGCTGCAAGTGCTCAACCTCCTTCATGGTGTCCTCCTGATCTACAATTGACTCACCATGGTTCCCTTCATCCTCAAACATGAATTTTGAAAGCTCAAACTATTCTTCAACATTATATCTTGAAGGGGATGAAGTGGGAGGAAGAACCTAAGGTTCTTCTGTTGCCTACTCCGCACTTGGAGCCTCTGAAACTGTAAGTTCCTCCTCCATAGCCAGAATGTACTCCTCTTGTTTTGGATTTAGAGTAGCTCCTTCCTCCCCTGCTTGTGTTGTAGCTGGAGCTTCCACCACTTGTGCCTTGACCTCAGCCTCCTCCATAGGCTTAACTAACAATGGAACCTTTGAAAAAATTAATTTACTAGCCCAACTCTTCATATTTTCTATCATTTATTATTGGTTGGGTTCCTCTGCTTGATGTTCTCCTTGGCTAGTTTTTGGAGTCTCTTCCCAGGATGGACTAAGGAAGGAAATACGAGTGGTGGGGCGGGTCTCCACTAGTTTTTTCCTTGTTTTTAGTGCAGGGGAAGGCATTTATTTTGGCTCTTGTAGAGGGGAATTGGATTTGGAAGAGAAAAACATAGATAAACTAAGGTAGTATTGAAGACTAGTAGATGGAGAAGAGGAATTAACATTTGGGGTAGAAGATGGGAAGCTTGATTCTTGCCTCTGTTGAAATGATAAAGATTGAGGGAGAGAAAATGAAAGGTAGGGAGCTGGTGATTGACTTACCCATTGACAAGATTGTCCCGTAGTTTACTCACAAGCCCCAATTTCCTCAATCCAATGTGAAAATTGGGGCAACATTCCAATCATGAAATATAACTTCTCCTGAGGTCTATAGTGTCTTGGAAAAGGGCCTTCCCCTAGACAAGGTGCCCTGCAACCAATTATTAAAGCCATCATTTGAGCTATTTCCCTAAATTGAATCATGCTAGCCTCGATTTTTTTAATCTTATCCACTAGACCAGCATCCTCTGCATAACTATCACCATCATATATGTCCCCTTATCCTTGGTAAGATTCATAGTTGAACTAGTTTTGACACTGCTCATATGGGTAAGCATAATGATCCTAGATCTGATTATAACGCTGATCTGGAGGAGTTGGGAAATACATTAGAGGTGGATTGTATTGCTACTGTAAGTGTGAGTTCCATGAAGGGAATGAAGTCATGATTGCACCACTTTATATAATGGGAGAAAATGAAAGAGATGGAAGAAGAAAATGGATGAAATGAATGGAAATGGATGGAAAAGGTATACAACTTAGAGAATTTGTTTTCGACAAGATTGAGTTGCCATATGTGCTTGAAAGTGCCTCCAAAGGCTAAAATCTTCACCAAGAGAACATAAAACCTGATGAAGATAAGTGGTAAGGTGATTCAGACCTGTCCCACAGGGCATGCCAAAAATTTTAACATGAAATCACAACACTCCCAAATGAGCTCTAAAAATATGCTTTTTTAAGGCAGACTCATTTCGTGTGATTTGCATAACATTGGAACTTCTCTCAAGCAGTGGAACTTGCAGACTTGAGATGGCCCTCCGGAGAAATCTGACTTCTTATTCCTAATCCTAATGCTAAACTACTCCTAATGAAGATAAGAAGTCTAACTATACCTATCCTAACAATGTCAAGGAGACAGGGAGAGAGAAAATGCATATAGATGGAAATCCTACACTAACGAGGTTATATCACCAAGAAAAGGGGAGTGTTGGTCATAATATTAGCTGCCTGAATTGGAGAGAGGTGAGCAGAGCAAAGGGTGGACAAGATGCACCATAGACCAGAGATAAATTTTACACAAAAAACCACTTCAAATCCCATTAAACACAGCTCCCAGGACCTATAACAAACATCAGAATATGTACAGTATACCTTGCAACAATGATAGGTGAGGAGAGACAATAAAATAAGAAAAGGATGGATAGATGCATCAAAGAACAAAATTTATTTCTCCAAAAGTTCACACAGTAAAGAATTAACGGGAAACAGGTAAGAAAATTCCATTACAATGCCAAGGGAGGACACTTAAACTCCACATTAGACCCTGGAGAATAAAGAGAGAGGGGGGAAGGGAAGAAGAATGAATAATAACTTTACAATGAATCCTACCCCTGTATTTATAGATTTTATCGGAGAGAAGAAAGAGAGAGAGAGAAGCGGGAAAAGTAAGTTGAAGTTTAACCACTACTATTAATGCTTCAGATAAAATCTATCCCTAAATCTTTCTTTACTACATCAATCCTTGGTTCAGTGCCTTGAAGGAAGAGGAAACAATAGAAATAGATTGAATATGATTTGGTTGTTGAGAGAGATGGATCCTGTATTGAAGGCCCAAAGATGTTTCCTCCAGTTTCCTTTACCTAACTTCCTCAAAATAAAATTCTCATACCTCCATGGCGTAGGTGAGGCTGATATTTTTCCAATGGTGTCAAATTCATGATATTTTAATCCCTGAGTCGAATGATATGCCCCTCTCGATATAACATGTGGAGGCACTGTGCTTGCTTGACAACCTGACCCAAAGTGTGCCTTAGGAGGAGCATCATGTTGACACTTGTCATGCTCCACTTATCTGTGGACTTTTCAATGGTCCCTCTTAATTTTAGACTTTGGGAAACATGTCAGTCTAGCACTCATTTGGAAACCTTTTCTCTATTTGACCCTTGAATCAATGTTTTTAGGACACGTGGATTCCTCTACTTGCTTCTTCATACTTAGTCAGTTGTAGACTCTTTCCAGAACTATTTTCGATCCCTATACTTTGGATCCTTTCCAATTTTCTTTTCTTGCTTCTAGCTTTTGTTGCGGTACCACCCCGTCATTTTCAAGCCCACCTATAACCTGTTTGTTTTCCTAGAATGTGATCTCATGGGTCCAAAACATTTCCCTTCATGTTTTCTTTATGTGTAAGGCTTGTTTTGACAAAAATTTTCTGGGGAAAATTTGGGATAACTATTTGGGAACTCATGGGGACATCTTCCTACTAGATGAAGAGACCAGTCGCCTTGAAGCATCCATTGGGCATGGATTCTAGCATTATAAACTAATTCTGATCTTAACTCAGAAATTCTGACCTCTGAAATCATTTTAAGATAAATGGAAATGATTGAAGCGGGTCCTATGTTTTAGATACTTACACATGAGAATACTAAGTGTGAATACGCTTTAACCAATCCCAAACAAGATTGTCATCTTGACACTAAATATCGAATGTACCTATACTTACAAGATGGTTTTGGAAGTATCGGTGTTCAATCACTCTAGTTGAGACCTTAGTAAGGTGTGAAATATTTATAATTGAATGCCTCCTAGTAAAACACAACTAATACTCAATTTTCCATGAATCCAACCTTGGTGGAGTCTTAATCGTATTCCTTATGGCCTTGATGACTGAGCATTTAAATGAAGAAGATAAGGTTCACAGTTCATTGTAATTACTCAAAACATGAATAGAGTAACCTTAGTAATTAAATTCTAATATGAAAAGAATGTGTAATCTATTAAATCTTTAACTAATAAATCTCATTGGTTTCATCTTAACCTTATTTGTGGAAACTAAGATAAATTTCAACACCAAACAAACATGCAATTTAAAAGATAAACCCTTAGAACAAAAGCAAGTGGCTCATTTGGGAGTATATGTTCCTATCAACAACCATGCCATATCTTTCTACTGCAATAACCGAAACAAGAAAAATTTTACAGAGTAAAAACAAGTGAAATGTTAAGTAAAGTAAGGATAACATAGTATAATTTTAAGAATAATGAAGTACAACATGATAAGTTATTTTCAACAATTAAGGACAATAATGAAAGATTTAGGTAATGATATTGTAAACAAGGAAAGTTTGGTGTCATATATGGTATCCTTGTATGTATGTAAATAGTCTTGTGTGTAACTAAATACCATATTAAAAAACGAGTGAATTAAGAAATTAATGGAAATAATGTAGATGATCCTTATTCAATGAGTTATACCATAAGTTAAATGTTAAAAATATAAAAGGAAATATAGAAACAAAAAAAGGAAGGTATGATTAACATATTATGAGTCTTTCTAGGATTGAAGTTAAAGATTGAATCATCATCGTAAAAAATTTCAAATTCTAAAATTATCATGTCATAGGAAGACCCTATCTATAAGATTATACTATTTTTGAACCATTTGTTTGTCCTTTATCATCTAAAAAAAAGTGGCCTTGATGTGCATCACATAGTTTCATGTCATCTATGTGGTTTATTAATTATGCAAACATATCGTGTTTTGTGTGTTTTCCTAAGTGATCCCTTTTGTTGTCATGTTACACACAATTGAAGTCCAAAAAAAATTATTCCAGTATCTTTACTATTGTAATTGTGTGACTAAAGTGTGGGATTTACATTTCATATCAGAGAAGAGATTCATGCTCTCGAACCTCTGGGATGGATTGGAGTTGTGATTATTTGGCATGGTGGTCGGGGAGATGGGAAGAGTAACATGATATATGATTTTACATGACCAAAATTTTAATTTTGATATTAAGAACATACATGTTGTGCATGTCACTTAATGTGTATTTTTTATCATGTTGATGAGCTTGTGATGCTATTATTCACTTTCCTTTTCATGGATTCAATGAGGAGTTCACGGATGATGTTCCACCTTATTGTCTATGAAAATAATTATATTGTGGATTATGGAGGTTTGGAGCATCTTTTCATTTTTGATATGTAGGTTTGTTGATGTGTTCTATGAAAAATACTTGTCTATAGTGAATTGGACAATATGGGGATGTCCCCACAGTGTAGTGATGAAATGTGTGTGTCATCATGTTGTAATGCAATTGATATTATGTTTTAATTTTATTCATTCTTTTCATATTACATATAATTCTTGTAATATGTGATGATTCATGTCATGAATTAGGGCATGTGATGATAGTATGACCCCTATTGTGTAGTACTTGCACATTGGGTGCATCATGTGGAAACATGATGTATTGTAACCCATGAAAGTAATGATTTTGTTTTACCTTGTATATATATATATATATATATATATATATATATATATATATATATATACCATGCATAAGAAGTGTTATCACCGAATTACAACACCCTCCGATTTGCACAAGTGTATGTTCTCAAGCTCATGGTTTGAACGGATAAGATGGTTACTATCTCCAGGTGTGGGAATTTTTACTTGAGATAAAACTCTAGTGAAAGTTCGTTCTTGCTCCTAAACTACCTGCCATAATCTACTCCAAATGGATTAAAAACTATCTAATCCTAATATAACTTTTGAAGGGACCAAGGATAGAGACTGTATGATAGTAAATCCTATAATAATAGTAGTGATACACCAGAAAAGGAGGGAATGAGAATAAGTTTCTAATGTGTGGAAAATGGAAGAAAAGTAGATACTAGAGAGGGTGATAAACATTCTCCATAGTCTAGTAACTACATTCACAAATATTTTTCATACACACACAATGATAATGAATCCATAAAAGAGCATAAAATAGACATAATATATTTGTAATAAGATTGAAGAGGAAAGAAGAATGTAAACAAACACAAAAAAGGTAGATACATCCACAAACTTGCATATATTGCTTGATTTATATGCAGAGTTCAATGTATTATAAAGTAAAATTCAGGATCACCATGAAAGGAGTCCCCTAAAATAGTCTGGAGCACATTAGCTTCATGAAAAAAAAAAGATAGAGTTTTTCTACTCAAAAACTATCTCCCCTTGGTCCCTTGGAAAGTTAGATTAGGATTTGATAGTTTTACCTGCATTAGGAGTAGATTGTTACAGGAAGTTTAGGAGCAAGAACAAAATTTTAATGGAGGTATATCTCAAGTAGAATGTCCCACACTTGGAGATATTACCCATGTTATCCAGTCACAGCTTGAGCTTGAACACACACACTTGTGTAAATCGAACGGTGTTTTGATTTGGTGATTACCATTCTGGCATGCTCAGTAGGACCTGAAGAAGTTTTTATTTTTTCAAAAAGTTTGATGTGCTCTTTTTGTGAAATTTTATCTTCTAATATGCTTTGAAAATAGCACATCTAGCCACTCCAAAAGCATAGATTCCACTTGTTTCAGCATTCCAAAATCAACAAATTTATGAGAATAATTGAAAGAAGGTCAAGAACTAAAGAAGAAGGACTATTTGGCTATCTACACTTATCCGTATTATCTATGAATCATATCACCCTTAGATTTTCACAAAATTGTGTGCTTTAGCTCATGATGTGATAGGGTAGCATGGGTGGTATCTCCCAGTTGTGGGACTTCCTACTTGAAATATACCTCCAGAGAAAGCTAGTTCTTACTATAAAATGACCTGCCATTATGTACTCTAATGGAGGAAAAAATATCTTATCCTAATATATCTTTCTAAGGGACCAGGGAGAGAGAATGCATGAAAGTAAATCCTAGACTAACAACAGTGATACACCAAAAAAGGAGTGAATGAGAATAAGTTTCCAATGAATGAAAAATGAAATAAAATTACATACTAGAGAGGGTGATAACAGTTCTCCATAGTCTAGAAACTACATTCACAAAAATATTTTATACACACACAATGATAAGGAATCCCTGGAAGAGCATAAAATAAACAAAATATATTTGCAATAGGATTTTAGAGGCAAGAAGAATGTAAACAACACAACAAGGGATGATACATCCACAAATTTTCATCTATTGCTTCATGATATGCACAATTCAATCTGTTACAAAATAATGTTTTCAAGCACCATGCAAGGATTCCAATATAAGGTTCTGCAGCACATTGGCTTCACAAAATGAATTTCATAGATATTTACTACTCAAAAACTACTTCTTACAATGAGCCCAACATTATAATTTATAGAATTATGAGAAGAGAGAGAGAGGGAAAAATGAATATCCCTAAATTTTTCTTCCCACAACTTGTGAGAGGTAATCAATGAAGTGATTTTTTGGAATGTTTTTTGTAAAATTACCCCCATACTTTCCCATAATTTTCAGTAGTGATAAATGTATTCCCATGCTTCATTAAATGTTCTCACAACCACATATAAAATCATTGTTCTGAACCTGGAAACGTTTTCAGAAAAATCAGCATCAAATCTTCATAAATTTCTACATTTATTTATTTCTGTACATTAGGATTGGGATCACGATTGCAATGAGACCAATTTTTTGAAAATCTGTTGAGAATTGCAAAAGTTATGGTCTTCTGACTGTGAGAAAATATTTTGGGTTTTCTAGGGATTTCTTGCATTTGACGGGACTGAGCATTTAACCTTTTTGGAGCTAGAGATGTTTATTTATTTTCACCCATTTACCCTCATTGAAAACAAAAATCCTTTTTTTTTGGCGTAGAGGATGTCATGCCCTTTCCGAAAAGTCAATTTTTGTGAAAATCATAGCTCTAAGTTCTACGATACAATATCAAGAGTAAATTGTGAACTTAGAAACCTTTTAATTTATTATTACTTTATTGGAATGTACCCATAATATGGTGTTCTAGGAGAAAATGGCATTTTAGATCGTTCATTTAAGGTGTTTAAACAATCTTGTTGCGAGGGACTAAATCCATGATGTTTTATCCCTATTATGAACCGTAATCCTTTAAACAAAGGATTATTCGCTCTTATTCCCCACTTTTCCTCATGCATAATGATTGTATGTTGTGAAACTAGGTAAACATGTTCTTGAGGGGACTCCCTATGAAGAGAGCTAGTATGGTCATGAGCATTCAAATTTTCTTATTAATAGATGGGTTACTCAACAAATTTCAAAATGCTATTTAAATCAATTTAAGTGAAATCATTTTAAGATAAATGTAAATGATCCGAGTGGGTCCTATGTTTCAGATACCTACACATGAGAATACTAAGTGTGAATCCCCTTTAACCTGTCTGTAAGAATAGTTTCATCTTGACAATAAGTATCAAATGTACCTATACTTATAAGATGATTTTGGAGGTAAGGGTGTTCAATCACTCTAGTTGTGACCTTAGTAAGGTGTGTAATATTTATAAGTCAATGTCTCCTGGTAACACACATCTAATAATTAATTATCCAAGTATCCAATCTTGGTTGACTCTAAACCATACTCATTACAACCTTATTACTGAGCATGTGTGCATCACAATGTTATATTGCAATTGATATTATGTTGTAATTTTATTCATTATATTCATCATATGTACAATTCATGTAATATGTGATGATTCATGCCATGAATTAGTGGCATATGGTGATCCTACGACCCCTATTGTGTAGTAATTACACCTTCGGTGCATCATCTGTAAAAATTATGTATTGTAACTTGTGAAAGTAATGATTGTGTTATATAATGTATATATATATACCATGCATAAGAAGTGTTATCACTGTATCACAACACACTCTGAATTACACAAGTGTGTGTGCTCATGATCATGGTGTGACTAGATAACTTGGGTAGTATCTCCAATTGTGGGAATTTCTACTTGAGATATACCTCTAGAGAATTTTGGTTCTTTCTCCTAAACTACCTTCCATAATCTACTCCTAATCCAAGAAAAACTATCTAATCCTAATCTTATTATCCAAGGGACTAGGGAGAGAGAGTGCCCTTTTCGAAATGTAATTTAAAAAAAAAATCATAGCTTAGGGTAAAAATTTATGTCTATTTGAAATTCAAGGTCGAGATGTTCTTGCAATGTGGGTATGGTGGTTTTTCATGTCTCATGTGTCCTAGGACGTTCGGTCCAAGATTCTTCACCTTTTCTGCCACTCGAGCTCCCATCCTCTATCATATCCACATCGCTTTCCCCACACTATGTTTACCGGTACATGAGGGTCATTGGCTGCCAACCTATCCAAAATTCTTTAAGTGAGGGGATTTTGGGTTTGTGGGGCCCAACTATCCCAGACATCATTTTCTACCATATCAACACTTCACTCACTTATGGCCATTTTGGCTTTTTGGGTCCCACGTGTACTTTCGTCCCAACTTTCTTGTGGACCACACAGAACATTTTAATCCACTTTTTCCACATTCAACTACCTCTTTAGCATTTCGGGCTGGAACTTGGTATGATGAACCTTGTTATGATCCACATTGGTTCCATCCACAACCCTTAAACCTGATTTGCAGTGAAATAGGCCCTTGAATTCATTTTTTAAAATTTTTACAAATTTTTCCTAACTCCTTGGAATTTTATTTGGATAGAGAAGTTCGAGAAAAGCCAAGGGACCCCTTGATACCTGATTTTGGGCCTCGAAACATTTATACTTTTTCAATATTGAAGAAATTGTGCAAGTTATAAAAATTACCTTGGGGTGAATTTTGTATAACAATTCGTAGATAGAGAAAAATGGGGAATAAGATACCAAACGTATCCATCTCCACCCAATAGAAAATTATCAACACCTCCACCTGGTAGGCCTTTTATTCAATAAACTAGAGTTCTTCGAATAATCAGGATGACACAACCAAATCCCTATGTTAACTTCACTTGTAACAGCCTAGTTTCTCTCAATGCACATAATCTAATTCCAGTTGCAACATTGAAGAACATTCCATATTTCACTAGAGAGAACCACACAAATCTGATTGACCACATAGAGTACATTGCAAATTTTTGTGCAATTCATGAATTTTTTGAGATGGATATTTTTTTAAGGTGTTTGCATCCTAATTTAAGGGTAAAGCTTTGAAATGGTTCAAGAGTCTAACAACAAGATCTATCTAGAATTGGAACCATTTGTGTGAATCTCTTCATAATAAATTTAGTGAAAAGGTAGATAATATGTCACTGTTGGAACAATTAACCACAATCAAGAGAGCACCAAATGATAAAATGGTTGATTTCAACTTCAAGTTTTAAAGAACATGGGATAGATTTATGTTGGCTGTGAGACCAACAATTGAAGGTTCTTTCCTATACTCCATTAAATCTTTAAATTATGATATTTCTATGATAATTGAATCCATGGGAGGTATAAATTTACCCGTATCTTAACACATTGCTATTAGAGCTGAAAATTTCTTGATTCAAGCTGGTAAAATTACAACTAGGCCACCTATGCCCGTCTATCTAGAAGTAGGAGTTTCGAGCACTAGCCAAACACCTACATTAGCTCCCATTCTTGCTCCAATAGATTAGAGTTTTACTGAATCTTGTACTGCATGCTCTAGCACCTAAAATGAGCTCCAATAAGTCATCAAGTAATTGTAAAACCTAGGTAATGAGTTGGCAACACATAAAAGTATGAAAGATCAAACTTTTAGATCGTACCAGCCTCAAATCCAACCCAATAGGCCTTCGTATCAGCGTAATAGACAACAAGTTCAAAAATAAAATCATAACCAAGTCAAACCTCCTGCTAATAGGACATTTTGCCTTACAATTATAGTGTTGCATCCATATCTAGAGCCTTGGTTCTAGTGAAAAATAACATGGCTCAAGAATATGACTAGTGTTTCCAATGCGATAAACCTCACAACAAGTCAATGTGTTTCAATGGTTCTTTGAATCAAGATCTTATGCTAACAAAAAAAGGTGTGGAACAGGAGATAAGCCAAGGATGGAGTCAATAGTAGGAAAAAAATCAGCAAGACGCACCTCCAAATGAAACCACAGTTGTCAACTAATAGGTTTAATATTTTGGTTTTATAAATCAAGCCCCTTCTCAAAGTGTATCATCCAATACATAGTCTAGAAAGATAAATATTTAAGAGGGATAGTCATCCAATTCAAATGACTTACAACCCTCTATCACTCAAAAAGTTATTGGTAATAAAAGTGCAGCTCCCAATGTACAAGGTCAACCAAAGCCACCTTCAATACCAGCTCAAATGTTAGTTGTAACAGCTCATGTGCAAGAAAAAATTGTGCAAAGAAAGAACCAAAATTCTCAGGAGGTCTATCTCAAGTAGAAAGTCCCACACTTGGAGATAATACCCATGTAATCCAGTCACACCGTAAGCTTAAGCACACATACTTGTGCAAATCGAAGGGTGTTATGATTCGCTGATAACAAGAAGTTATGGTTAATGTGCATGAATCACCATTGTGTTAGTGACGTAGTTATGAACCTTGCACTAGATGAACCTAGGGTAAGAAACCATCAAGAGTGTATGTGTGGAGAGAGGAGGCATTTACCGCGTATTCGTAATCTTGAGCTGAGTACAATTTAGGAATTGGAGCCAAATATAGACTGAAAAGTCACTTCTATCTATTAAGTATAATTCTATCATCCTCAGTATATTATGGATGCACACCACCTGCAGCTCAACTTATGCAAACTAGTGTCCCGTTCTCTCTCATATTCGGTTGTCCATCAAACAATCCTCTATGATTTTGACAATGTTGAGCCTTGTGGGAGTATGGAAGGATGATTCAAGTAAAAATTATCACATATGTGTTATTTGACATGTTATTTTATAAGCTGAGGCTCAATGTCCAAGTGCCAGAAACTTGATGAGTACCCCTTTGGTGGTCGTATAAGGCCACATAGTGATAGTGATGTGATATTTCTCTATACATATTTTATTCACAAATTGATCATTATCTTTTTTTCTTGTCAGAACCAACATTTTTCTTGATTGACGTGTTCTTATATTTTGGGCGTTTTATTTGGTTGTTGCACTAACATGCGGAATTTGCACTAACTATTGCTATTTAGCCATTTTTTTGGCTTAGTTTTAAATTTACATTTCAACTTTAATTTTTTTTTTAATAGCCTAGCCCAAGGCTTGGGATTTTTTCCACTTGGCATTTGAAACATATTTTTATGCTAGTTCGAATGTCGTAATGTGTTGGACTAGGGTCATGAGATTCACCACAGAGTGGTATGACCTATGGACTTGCTTAGTTGTATGAGGGTACGCCCTAAGGAGTTATAGATAACTAGTGGGTTGTTGAACCACAAGTTATTATGTCACTTGGGTTAGGGGTGTCTGGACTCTATGTGCCTAGGGCCATAGGGTGAGCGACCTCTTTGGTGGAGTTATAAGGGAAATTTCTTGCTTTATCTTTGTATATTCTACATGAGGGAGTGATAAGAGATTTGAGGGAGGGATAAAAGATTTGTGTGTGTGGATGGAGTATTTGGAGGCTTCAAGGTGAACCCTTAACCAAATTGGGAGTAAGGGGGTGCCCCATATTTATTTTCTCCTTTGGCTCTAGAATTGAGCCTATGTGTTTGTTTGAAGTTGTAGATTTTTTTTACTCTTGTAGTTCTTTGTGTTGCAGCAATTACTTGTGTGTGTGTTGTAATTGTTGAAGAATTTTGTAAGCTATTATGGGTTGTGAACATGCTATATTTTTTCTTGGTTGGTATGTACTGTTGGATCTTGTCCTTGCACTATGTGGGTACAGTCATGGTTTTCAGTTTTGTGAAACTTTTGTGTGTGTATTGTTGGGTAGTCTATGTTGTTATAGTCTGCTTTTGTTACAAATATTTTTATGTCATTTGAATGTGTGTTGCAAGTACTACATTGTGTGGACCGTGTATGTTCCTTCCATGGTTTGGTTAAGTTTTTTGACGTGATACAGTCATGAAAGTATGTAGTAAGGTGTCTTGTGGGCCGTTTGTGTTGTGTTGAGTTTGGTGTGACATCTTGAGGCCAATTACTGTTGGGCACCCACGAACATAAGATAATTGAAATTCAAAACATTAAATATTGAGATCTTTATTTTTAGGAATATTGTCAAGGAAAATACTAATTGAGTAATAAGTAAAAGATAACTCGCTACCAATCTTCACAGAACATTATAATTTAAGATATTGCCAAAATGAGTTTGTTTCCTTGTGGTCGAGTTATATCGACAAGTTGTTTTACTAAACGACATGTGTCATTATTGAATTTCTTTCATACGTACCCTTCGAGCTTTGGTTTTATGTTGCATTGAGGATGATGCTCTTAAAAGGGGAGGTAAATGTAGTGCCCGACCAAAAAGAGAACAAATTAGTAATAATAAAAAAAGTGTGTTTGGTGGGAATTGATGGATTTGGTGGTGGAAGGAGTTGACGGAGGCTTGAGGCAGCGAGTGTCAGGAGATTGATGGCATGTGGAAAATGGTCTGGCAGGGTATGGCCACCTTGAACGAACTTTCTGACATGTCATTTTCCTTGCATAATAATACAAACATGTTATTTTCAGATCCATAGGTATTAACCTCCTAAAACCAAAGCCAATGTTGCAAGTTTAGTAGAAATTGGATAGTTGCAGCAAGTGTAGTGTTTGTTGAGCCGAGATAAGTGCCGATATCAATTGTGATGTAAGGTGTTGGTCACAGTTTTGACCAAATGAAAGAACGAGACAAATTCTCATGGTATATGATTCAGCAGTGTACATAAGACATGGGCTTCCCTCATGAGACAGTCACACTGTTTCACCCATGCACCAAACAGGTATCTAACGTGACCAGTTTACATTTTCCTACGTACTCATGGTCTATGGAAAAATATGAGCTCTAGAACAGGGTATGAACACCCATCAAAGAATAAAAGATAGAGGGATTTTGTTAGATGTTGTAGTTATAAATGCCACATGGTGAGCGAACTACTTGAAAAAGTTCCCCAAAAAAAGGGGGGGGCATTTCATGAAATGTTTTGACAACAGGATATGCACAAAATGGGTTTGTTGAAAAGGCTTAGAAACTTTCAAGAAAATGTAATTGATAGGTGGAAAGCCTGACTTTGTAAATTCTGACCATCACCTCCTTCCATTGGCCGCTGTATAGTGTTAGAGATGGAGCTGGGAAGTGAATTTCTTGGCATTTTATGACTTTGGGTGTAGCATAATAAACAAAAAAAGAGAAGGGAATAAAAGACCAGATGTGTGGATTGTTAAAAAAAATTACATAAAATAAATGCGTTGTCATGGACACCCACAACTAGAATGAAATTATTTAAACAAATGTCTGAAAGAAATGTGATCGATGGACTGGGGGGGTTTCAGGATATGGGCATTCCATATATAGATAAGGTTAGAGGAACATTATTAGATGTTGCATTTGCTCGTGCTTTAGTAGATCATTATGAAAGTGTGGAAGATTATGTGAAGCCCGTGATTTTTTTGACGAAATGCAAAGGAAGTGAGGTTCCATCAAATGCGATGTTGCGATTTTGGTTAAAGAAGGCATGGTCTCCTTATCTTCATATTTTATAATTTTTGTATTTTGGGTCTTTCATTTGCAATATAACAAAAAATATTAAACCAGTGAAAAATTATACATTTGGATATGGATATTTAACGAAATTAGACAGTCTAAAATAGCAAAACTCCACCTTGTGATTTGCGTAACCAAGTTGCACCTCGACAATCAACCAAGATTGCTCCCACAACCTCATACATTGTTAATCTAGGGTGTTATGTTTGGGCACCTGTGTTCACCAATATTGGTGAGAGAACTAGCCGATGTCATCAAATAAAACAACCATTTTTTGTCTACCACGCAAATTTAGAAAAACGTAATTTTCAGAGACTCACAAAATAACCTTCTGAACCTTAGAAAAGAGATGTTATCTTCTTCCCGTGTTCCTTGTTATGCGGGGAGTCATATTAAACCTTAGATCAACCTTGATCAATATTTGGTGCTCTCTTCGACACTCTTCTAGGAGTCTGGTTACCTCATTTTGCAATTTTAGGAAGTTCTTAAAACTAAAAAGTTGGATTTTGTTTTGTCTTTCCATTTGAACCCTAACAAACGAAATGTTTATCCACCTTCACAAACCTCTGGCATTTTTACTAGTCAATCACTTGTAACCTTCAATTGGGGAAAATAATCTTCTAGATAGTTTGGAAAGGGAATTTTTGTAGGCCTTGGTTTGTTGTTTGACTAGGTCAAAATGGCTCAACTACGACTGGTGGCTTCGGAAAAATCGTCGCCATTTACAACCCATTTTCCATTTCTTAGTTCCGTCAACTCCTGTGAATTCTCCATATATAGGAGAACACGTAGGAAATTTTCTGTTGCACGTTCATCTATCGAAGGTCAATTTTTTTTATGAGGTTTTCTTATCCCTTGAGCTAAAATTGGTTGTTGTTGCAACTAGCCCAATTACAACCAATGGCCCTGAAAAAAATAGCCACCAATTGTAAACTATTTACCGGTTCTGAATTTTGCTAGTTCCTATGAATTCTTGGTATATAGGACACATGAAAATTTACCTGTTGTGTATTTTATCATTAGAAGACAATTTTTTAATGTGGTTTTTTAGCCTCCGAGCCAAAATGAGATGTTCTTGCAACTAGTAGAAAAATGTAAAATAACGTCACAATAACCTAGCCAAGACCTTAAACCATAGTGAAAACTTTTTGAAACATATAAGTAATTGTATGAAATTCTCTCATGTGGATTGTGGTGTGAGATGTGAATTTTAGAAAAAATAGTTTTTCTCTCTCTTCCTTATCTCTTTCTCTCTCTCCTTAGTTAAGCAATGAAGTGAAATGAAATGAATGTATGTCTCTAACCCTCTCCTTTCGAATTCAAATTATTATCATTATTATGTAAATGGAAAAATAAAAATGTTCATTATGCTAGATTTAGGTGGATGCCATGCCAATGATTTATCGTTGATTTCATGCTCACATGGTTTTGCAGGATGCAAGTAAGATGACAGAACGATGTGGTTGTGATCCATTGTGTCTTATTGTAATTTATGTATTTTAATGAAATATGTGTGTGTGTGTGTGTTGATATGTTACAGTGGAGGACTTATTATTGAAATTTGGCAATATGAATGAGATGCTAGTTTTAGGGGTGTTTTGGGAAATGTGCATTTAACTATATGTGTTCTTTTGATTCAGATTTACATATGGTAAAAAGGGGGTTGGATATATATGTTAAGTGAAATTGTAGAGGATATTTCAACATTTTGCAAAGTATTGAAAGGTTTATTAGTCAAAGTTTTGTAACATTTTAAAGATGTTAGTGTTTAAGGGAAATGTTCATCTAAAGATGGGTGTTATTTTGATCCCAAGTTTTGTATTGTAAAAGTTGGATATATGTGTTAAATGAAATTGAATTTAATATCTTATAGTGCAATTCACGTAGTGTGCAATTCATGATTAAAGAATTGGTGTGTTGTGGTTCTTACCTTTAAAATGTAATAAAGAGATCTAAAAGAAACAGTACACCCTAGTATAAACGTTGTGTATAACTAGCATTCCTATGTGATTCTTTGTAGCATAGAAAACTAAAACCTTAGGATGAACTTAGAATCTTTACACTCTATGACACCTTCTAGTTAAGTAAATAAGAGCTCAAGTTTGAGTTTATTGTCATAGCCTATATGCTTAGTGACATCATTGTGAATTTGACAGTTAGGAATGACATGGTCCTATTTTGTCATGTAGTATGTGGTCCCCTCCTAGGATTGGTAATTGTGTGTGTAGTAAGGAGAATTTATTCTCTTAAGGTAGTACTCCTTGCGAAACCAACATTAAACATAGTGTAAAACTCTCTAGGACCGACACATGTGTTGAGTGGCGAATATCGCCCTAACCTTGAAAGTCACCTTTGAACATAATTGAACTTGATACCCAATCTCTTTTATCATTTGGGTTCTATGATACAATATCAAGAGTTAATTAACGATTAGTTTGTGGGAATTTAATCATACTTTTTAATTTACAGTTAGTTTATGGGAGTTTAACCATAAAACAGATGTTGAATAGGATACAAGTGAACACTCTACAAACCGACAGATTCTCTTATCATGTTGCACAACCATCTTTAAATGAGAAATATGAACCATGTTCAACCTGAACTCTAAACAAGAACCTTAACCATGTAAACAACCAAACTATTCCCTCAAAAGAGGAAGCTCTCATTGGTTGTATTAGGATAACTGGATATATGATACAGAACTAGGCTTGGCCATGTTCTTAGGAGATAAACCCCCTAAGACAAAAACTTAGTGGTTTCATCGAGGTTATTGAACACTGACCCTTATAGGAAAATACCACCTTACCATCCATTCACCTCAGATTAGGCATATAAATCCTCAGTGTAGGTGAGGATATAAAAGCTCTAAAAGTTGGACGTAAACTCCTTGATACTCAAGAAACGTTAGTCCTTTTGAGAAACAAAAATAAAGAAGTGAGGTTTCCATGTTAAATGCTTTTGAATCCTTAACTATATTGATTGGAGCATAGCTATAGTACAAACTAGTGGATTGAAGGAGCAGCCTTGGGACAGGGTAATCGTGAGATGTTCATTCATCAGGACTAAGTGAATCATGATCTTCCTATGTAATTGTCCTCATGTCCATAGGCCTCAAGATATGCTATAGATAAAGAAGCTATTTCTTATAATACTTGTTTTATAATAAATCAACTATGAACTTTAAATAATTAAAAATAACATGACCCTAAATCCTAAAATAAACAAATGTGACCTTCACATGCTTCAGAATTACCCCTGTTCCATTTTGTAACAGATGTATGATGTAAAATCAAGATGCATACCCTTTCCATAGTGGCTGGAAAGTCAATAGTTATGTCCATATCCACAAGAATTTTGGAAAAGTGGTGTTATCAAAGGAATCGGTTTTAGGATCAATAACAAGGAATTTTCCCAATGTGTCACCCATACCTATGAAACACTCCTTACTCCATAAGTGCAGGGGAAGATAGGGTAACCTAATCCATACTAGTCTGGTATTAAATGTTACAATTGAAGGATTAAACTAAGGAAACCATGGTTTCATGAGAAAAGTGAATTTTAGATCAATCATATAATGTGTTTAAACCATATTGTTGTTAGGGACTAAATCCATGTAGTGTGATCCCTAATGTGAACCAAAATCCTTTAAATGAAGGAATATACCCTTTTGTTCTCCACTTTTTGTAATGTGTAATGAATGTAAGTTTTGAAACTAGGTAATCATGTTCTTGAGCCAATTCCCTAGGATAATATCTAGTAGGCTCATGAGCATGCAAATGTCCTTATTGACAAATGGGTTACTCAACTATTGTTTTTTAGTGTGTAAAATGTGGGTGTTACACAAGGTGGTGTATAAAAAGATTTTTAATGAGTATTAATTAGTAGATTGGAAGTTGTATTCCTAAACCCTCTTACTCACTATGTAATCCACTTATACTGATAGAGTTCGCATTGTAAATGTTGAAGACAATCAATGGATAAGACTTTCTATAAATTATGGTTTGTCTCACTTTTTCTTGAGTTTCAACCACTAATCCTAAATCACATATTGTTCCTACCTCTAGGATGTCATCCTTTTTAGGATCATAACCCACATGTACACCGAATACAAAATCCTTGGAAAACTAAGTTTTAAAGTATAATGAGCTAAATGAGATTGGGCCCAAATAGTCATGAAGTTATGTGACAGGGGCTCCATAACATAATACATGAAAAAAAAATAGCCAGATAGTTACCCTATATATAACTTGATCTTAAAATAATCGTAATCAAGGTCTCCAAGTTTGACATCAGAGACCATATATCTGATACTCACGGGAAAACTCTATTAGGCATTATGAAACTTCTATGATCAGAACTTAAAATGCACACAAATATACACCAAGTTTGTTAGGTAATTTTAACATGTTACCTAAGTCAGTTTCCTTGATGCAAATACATAGAATCCCCTTTTATAGCATCATTTGACATCTATGCCACATTAAAAAGACCTCAAAATATCCCTTTGCACATAAACATTATTCATGAACATGTACTTCGATATACAATTTGAGCAAATTAGACCAAAGGTGTTTACAAAGGATAATTATGAGAACAAACTTAGATATTGATGATCAATACGGTATCACATGTTTTCCTCTGCTCCTGCAGCAACATGTGAAAACAAAACTATCTACGACATGACATTTTCATTATAGCACGCGATGAATTGAGATGTGGCAAGAACGTCCAATCTAAATGTCCCCTACATCATTTGGTCTTGTTTAACCTACATTAGACGTATCATATGGTTCATTCCTAAAACAAGAAATTTCCATGACTATATAAAAATTTATATTATGGCATTCTTATACTTTTAGACATTTAGAAAAGTCATCAGAGTAATACAGTTCCTGCTTAACCAAAGAAGCAAACATGATATGCTAACAACAAAAGTAAAATCTTCTACATTTATGATGTTTATATTGTGCCCATGGTGTTATATGGAACTTTTCAATGTCTATGTCTCCCCCCTTCCCCTAAGGAGACTATGATGCATTATTGCTTCAAACTTTCCATGTCTCAAGACCATGACTCTATTTAAGAACCACCTCGTAAAATAACTCCACTCTCGTAGTAGCATCTCAAGTATAAGGAAATGCCTATTGGGCAAGTGTGATGAACCACAGGAAAAGAATAAATCTTATCATGAAATATAGCCCCCCACTATTCTTTGTGTATATAGAAGACATGAGTTCCTTTTTAGAAACTAAATTCAACATGTATAGTTTCACTATTGTGCATCAAACCCTAGATGAGAATGTGGACTTTGATCTTAAGTTTAACAGTTAAGGAACAAGTTTCAGATCCCATCACTGTAGCCTCAAAGAATGGGAGCTTTGTACTCTAAGGTATAAGATTACAGCCATACAAGAGGGATAAATAATAGAAGACTCTATATGGCCATTTCACACTGTTGTAGTTATAAGACCTAATGCAAGTCTACACACATCCACCAAATGTTATGACTCCGTATAGACAATGAACATGATTTCTTTTGACAGGAATTCCTTAGGTAGAGATGTGTTCTCATAGACAATTTTTAAGCTACGTAACCTATGACCCAAAATACCGTTATTGAATTGTCTTTTTAAACTCCATTCGAGCCCTAGGGTTCAATTGGAAGGTTTAAGGCCAAATTCCACAAAAGTTTCCAACAACCTACCTATGTTGGTTAGCGATTAGTTTTCTCAGAATAAGGTTTAAACATCAATGCAATTTTTAAATGGTCTTGGAAACATGTTTAGCTATAGCTTGTGAAACTTGAATTTGTTCGAATGTATGTAAATTTTCATTTGCATAGGCAGATGGGTCCCTACCTTTGATGCTATGATTGTTTGGATATGCACAACATGGATTGTGGTGAGAAGGCCCCCAAATGGATCTAAGAAAACTTAGTTAGCATGTGAAAATCCAAATTCCACATCCTTTGTTTGGTCTTTTATGCACATGAATCCTCATGGTTGTCCTTTTAGTGGATGAGGTCTCTCAAAAAACCTATTACATTTAATAAATAAAAATAAAGTTGCACCCTTACTACAAAGCACATACCTTTTTAATCACATAATTATCCCCATTTGATGTGCATGTTGACCTTCTAATATCACACGCACATTGGCTAATTAAGACTTTAATGAGGACAATCCTAGAATTAATTATCTTCTAAGATTTCTGCTGAGAACAATGGTGGTTATGATGGAAGTGTTTAATTTAACTTTCCCATTCATTACTAAAGTTTTTATTCATCAACACTAAATGGGTTCAGGATTAAATCCTAGCCATGACACTAATCGGTTTGATCCTGGATTCTAAAGATCTAGGTTTATAACTAATTTTCTTCCCCCAAAGAATTCATATGTCTTATAGAAATGGGTCTCTGGGGTATAAACCAAACTATGCCTAAATTTGCACATGTAGTGCTACAGGAAAGGGCGGGAATGGAGGCAAAGAGGATTTGTGTTCAAACTATGTTGAAGGGGAGATTATAGGGCCTACATTGGCAGAATTTTCTCTCTCATATTCAATATTTATTATTATATTTCTTTAGAAACTTATATAGTTCCCTTTTTAATGATATGTATTTTTTTTTCATGGGTATTGGCATTTACACTGATGATGTATGTATTTCATTTTATCAGATCAGGAGATGGATGAATACATATGTGTATATATACATAGATGTGTGTATATATACGTATATACATTTTCATAGTATATCCACTGAGAATTATGTAAGATATCTCTACAAAAATAGTCACTTTTTCCCTGCAAATGTAACCATTTATTATTTCAAACCAATTGAAAATATCGTATTAGATTAAAAAAAAGTGTTACTAGATCCACTAGATTTTCTTATTGATTAGGTACACCTCTTGATGAAACTAAATAAGTCATACTAACTTATAAACTAGGTGCATTACTTAATTTAACAAAGAACGTCTATTTGTCAATGATGGTGTGATAATAAATGAGATTAATCGTGATCTTATATAATAATGGAGTTATTTTTTCTTAAATATCTTTCTTAATCAAATACAGTGGTATGTAGTAACAAAAATCATCTTGATTCTATATAAATCAATTTCATTTCATTTTTTAAATAACGATAAACTAAGAACAAGTTAAATCACTGAGAGTTAAAAGAATTAAGGAAAAAGGCCTGACGTTGGCATGTTATTGGTATTACAGATCACTTATAAATAAATGTAATTTTTTTAGAGAAAGTGCTCCTCCACTACTCCAATTCAAGGATTTGGGATAGTAAAAGTGTTTACCATCCACTATTTTTATGAATGGATCCATCACACTCCATGAAACCCTAAAAAAACACTCAATCGTATAGCAGGAGGCAGAGATAAGAACAAAATTCAAGGCGATTCAGCTGAAGATGAATAAGTCTCTTGGATAGACTTGGCTTTCACCAGGAAGGGAGTATGCGTTGGTAATAATAGACAGTTGCTTTCTGGTGATGGATCTGTCAAAGGCTATGTCTCCATGAACCATCGCACTCCGACTAAAAACTTGCACAAATCATCTAAGAATAGATCTGTAGATGAATCTCCTTCAAATGGAGGAGGTTGTAATGGATTTTAGGAAAAACAAGACAAAACAGGGGGTAGATTTTCCAAGAAAATCCTGAAATTTGGTGATGGACACCATAATACGCCGACTACCTCTGTTACACAAAATGGTGACCAATCCTTTTCTAGCGTGGTCTTAAAGTATGAGGATAACATTATAAGGAGAATTAATAGAGATTGATTCTCTCTTCCTCTATATTATTCACATTCTGATACATTATTTATAGGGTGGAGAAGTAACAATACTCTCCACAATAAAATGAGCAATTACAAACTAGGAGAGAATAATGGAATAAGTTAAAAAAACTATCCTAATTATATAAAACAAGTGATACATATCCTTATGCTAACATTTCCCCCATTATTACATTATTATTGCAAATGTAACCTCGAAAATTTTCAAATTTCACTTTTCAAAGAGATTTGGTAAAAATATAAGCTACTCGTGCTTTTGTAGGATAGTACTAGAGTTGAATGTTAGGGTTTAAGACATGCTCTCGAATGAAATGGAAATCAATCTCAATATGATTTGTTCATTCATGAAAAACAAGATTTTTCATGAGCTTAAACACACTCTTATTATCACAATATAGAATAGGTGATTATTTCTTAGGAATTCCAAGGTCATCCAAAATGCAACACAACCATATCGCTTCTAATATAGCTCCTTTTGCAATGTGATATTGTGACTCTGTGGATGAGAGAGAAACAACAATTTTTTTCTTGCTTATCCACGAGATAGGTCTAGATCTAAGATGAAATATGTATCCTTTTGTTGACTTCCTGTCATCAACAGATCTGGCATGGTTTGAGTCGACTTATCCTTGTAAGAAGCATTGATCATTCTTCTTATATTCCAGACCATAATCAATTGTACCTTAGACATAACTCAAAATATGCTTTGTTGTAGTCGAGTGACATTTCTTCCACTCCTGCAAGAACTTGGAAAGATAGCTGAAAATATTGCATAAGTCTTGTCTGGCATATGTCAAGTAGATGAGTCCTACAAAAAATTTTCTATAGAGAGTAGAATCTACTTGAGGTGAATCCTAGAATTGTGAAAGTTTCAAAACTTTTTCCATGGGAGTGGATATAGGTTTTTCAGTTTGAAATTTTTTACTTTTCCACAAGTATCTTGGTGTACTTTTTCTGGGAGAAAAAAATGTGATGCTCCTTTTTCCATATCTCAAAGCCAAGATAGTAATGTAGTAGCCCTAAATATGTCATGTTGAAGGTTCTTTTGAGATCATTCTTCACAATATCATCCTAATCTTTTGAGCTACAAATGATCACAAGATCATCCACATACACAACAAGAATAAAAATTTCTTTTTCTACCTTATTTATATACAAATTGGAATCTAAGGGGATACCAGTGAACCCATGCTACAAAAGGTGATCATCGATGTTGATATACCATGCCCTTTGAGCTTGTTTTAGTCCATATAGTGATTTGATGAGATGGAATACCTTCTTAGGATGCTCTTTCTCAACAAATCCTTATGGTTGGGTCATATACAATTCTTCTTCATATCATCATTTAGGAAAGCACTATTGATGTCCATCTTCTGAAGTCTCTATCCTTTCTGTGTTGCTAGTGTGCAAACAAATTTGATGGTCTTGATCTTCGCAGTGGGTTCAATGGTTTCTTCATATTCAATGCCCTTTTGCTACAAGTCATGCTTTATGTTTGTCAATGGATCTACTTGCCTTATATTTTGTTTTGAAAATCCATTTGTAGGCTATGGATTTCTTTCCTGTAGCGATATTGACAAGTTCCCATGTCTGATTTTGTATGAGTGAGTCATTATTTGCATCCATGGCTTCCTTCTAATGAGGTTGACTGAGTGCTTCACAAAAATTATTTGTCTCAAGTATTAATCAGTGAAAATTTTACTTTATATCTTGTTTGAATCCTTGTTTTAACTCTAGATGATGTATTTGAGACTTGTTGTAAATGTGAGTCCTCTATGGTGCTTGTACCCACTTCAGATGAGAACTTGGCTTCTTTTGATAATAAATGTGTTTTTTCCATGTGGATTGATGTGGATTCACATTCTCCAGTTCTCTAAGGTAAACAAATAGCTCTCCTTGCAACAATTTTTTTTATTAATGGTCTCCTCTGGTTGATCATCTAATTTGGAGACTAGTCAGTGAGAGGTAATTGCTAATGGATTTTATGTTGTCACTACTGAGTAAAAGGATGAATCTACAAAGACCACATCTCGACTCTCGTATATTTTATTTTTCTCTGGATCCATGAGATCGTATGCCTTCGAGGTAGTGCTATAGCCAAGGAGGATGCAAGGAAGTGTCTTTGGATCAAACTTATTCCTCTTCTGAGTTGAGACATGCATGGATCTTGTGTAACCAAATACTTTTAAATGATAAATTGATGCATTTATACCACTCCATACCTCTTATGGAATTTTATTTTGTAGAATAATTTTTGTTTCCCTATTGAGAAGATAAAAAAAAATTTGTACTACTTCAGCCCAATAACATTCCTCCATTTTTGCTGTCGATAGCATGTAGAGAGCCATCTCCATGAATGTGTGATTAAGATGCTCAACAATTCCATTCTCCTTTGGTGTGTAGGGAGCATTCAATTCTACTTAATTAATTATTGGTTAAGGAATGCCGAGAACTTCTTTGATGTGAATTCCCCCCTCGATCTGAGAGAAGCAGAAGAAGTGGTTGTCTTGTTTCTTTCACAACACGATGATATAAATTATGGAAATTTTTAAGAGCCTCACTTTTATTCTTCAGAAAAAACACCAACTCCTTGTGAGAGTGGTCATCAACGAATAGTTATAAGTACTTGTATCTTGGAAACAAGTCAGGAAATGGGCCATTCAGATCGGTAAGAACTACATCCAAACACTTCTTGGAATGGAAGGTGCTTTCCTAAAACGGATCCTTGTGTTGTTTTCCTGCAAGACAACCACGAAAAAAAGGAAAGTACCTAGAAAATTTGGGTAGTCTATAGACCATTTATTTTGAACTCATGTAATGAAATGAACTAAATTATAAGTGTCCATATCTAAAATTCCAAAGTGCAGTAGATTCAATTATTGATGAAGATAAAGTTATTGTAGTAGATGAAATAGTATCTAAAGAAAATAAATTATCTTTTAGAAATTATATAACAATAACCGTACCTTTTTGTGAGATAAAACATGATTTGATTCCATTTTAAACAATAAATTCTACCTATAGATGATGATTTAAGATTTGATTCACTGACAAGAGATTTCAAGTCAAGCCAGTAACATATAGTACCTTTGTAAGCATACATTTTTGTGGTCTGAGAGGAATGAAAACTTGGCTTATTCCTTCTGCAACATACTATTTGACATCAATTATGTGAACTCAATCTCTAGTTCATTTCTCATTTACTGAATCAAAAAAATTCTTGTCTCTTGACATATGCTTGCTTGCACCATAGTCTATCAACCAGACTTTTTTCATGGGATGTGAAGTTTGAGAGACTAGTACAAGGTTCTTACCATAATTGGATCCTTCTAGTGTCTCCTCATCAGAGTCATCATCTTGTTGGGCTGCGAGATGTCCTTTATACTTTCTATGGTGAGGAAATCATTTGGATTTTTGAAAATATTCACACCTGGATGTGCTTGTTTGAATCAAAGACCCCTTTTTAAATCCATTGTACTAGCAGTGATGAGTTTCCTGAGTGTTCATTCTACAAATGTGAAACCACCTCTTTGAATTTTGATCTTTCTACTGTTTATTTGGTTGTGCTTCAGTTGGATTCTCTGGGGGAACCTTCTGATTCTTCTGGCCATGGTATGGATTTGAGAATAGGGCTTTATCCCGAGTCTCCTCTTGCGCAGAATTGATGGGATCTTGCTGCTACAGAAAGTTCACGATTTCTTCGAATGCCACTGTTTGTTTAGATACATTCAGTGTCATAACAAACACACATAATTGAGAAGGGAGTTCTCTCAAGGTGATTAGAACGAGAAATTTTTCGTCCACTACTTCAATGAGTGCTAATAACTATGATCACAGTTCAGCCACATGACGTAAGAACACATCAACTTTCTCATTTGACCCCATAGAGAGGGTATGCAGCTTTGACTTAAGATGGAGGATCTTAGTCTAATTTTTGGCTTCATACATAGTTTCCAACTTGTCCTAGGCCTCCTTTGGTTCTTCCACTTTCTGAACATGTAGTCTCCCATCGTCACTGATACATAAAATTATAAACATCAAGGCTTTGGAACTAACCATATCATACTTCATTAATTCATCACCAGCTATGGGTACTGGTGCAGATCTAGTTACGATGACCCATAATCCTTTAAATTGAGGGATTTTCCACATATTTGTTTTCCAGGCCACAAAATTTAGTCCTTTAAGTAACTGAGCATCAGAAACAAGCAACTTCGGAGAAGATATTTTAACAAAAAAAAAAATTATATTTTTTTTAAAAGATTCATTAGAACTTTTACTCACTAATAAAAGTACTAGCTCGTAGATGCTCTCAATACTCACATGCTAAGATACAATGACACTTTATGGGACGTTATTCTTCATCTTCACAATCAGCGTCATACCTAGCTTCTAGCTTTTCTCGAACTCGCTTTGCTTGAGAGCTGACATTGAGTACGAAATATTCAATAATTCCTCTTCGAACTAGCTCATGGAAGACTAGATTGCCTATTTTTTGAAGCTCGTTGAGCAAGGTAAAGTAAAACTTAGAGCTCTCGTGAGCATTCTGACAGAGTTTTTGGGATTGCGAGTCTTTGGATTGGCTCTGAGAAGTCTCGATATGCTCATACACAATCGACATTCAACATAATTTTTTTGAATGAAGACTTTTTATTCTTCGAGACCTTGGTTGTAATTTATTAATTTTTTTGTACTAGTTGTGAGCTCTCGAGCACTGCGATGTTGCGCTCTAAGGGGAGTGTCCATTCAATAGTATTACCAAAAAAATGGTATGAAGTTTTCTAAACTAGAGAAGTTTTTTTTTAACATCAAATCACTTAGCTTTACTTGGACACAGTTTCATATCACATGTTTAGGCTTTGGAAAGTGATGTGGTTGCTGAAGGAGGCTACTTTTTCACACAGTAATCTTTAGCAAATTCCACACATTGATTTTGACTCGCTGTAAACATCCACAAAAAATAGAGTATTTTTCCTTTATTCACACATACATGAATGGTCTTCACACAAGAGATTCTATAGCTATTTCCATGATCAGTCCAGCAACCTCCCTTGCTACAGCTATTCCCTCACCTTGCAGCAGTCTAGTTTGGCTGCGAATGACTTTTTCTTAATGGAAGATCCACAGCAAGGAGAAAAATATGCTTGTTTGGTAGAGAAAAACTATAACGTGTTGCAGATTATTGTATTACCTTTCGTGTGTGGTCTTGTCTTTAACATTTCCCACGTAAGAGAAAAATACATGTAGGTCCAGGTTGTTTGTGTTTATATAACCATTCTTCTATCCATGCTGATCAAACAAAACTTCTCCTCAAACGCACCGACAAAGATTTTGATTGCTATGATACCAAATTATAAGGGAATAATAGATATTTGAAGATCTCTTCATCTATAATATTCAAAAGCGGATGGATACATATTTATAGCGATCGCAGTAAACAGAATCTCCATAATTAAAGGAGATACAGATGCGGGCGACGCAGCCGCAAACTAGCTGCATGTGTGTAGTGGTACCAGCACGAGGCATAATGCAGGCACATGCCCACAAAAAAATCTCCAATTATATAAAAAAGTGCTACGTATCCTTATGCTAACACTAGCATATGTAGGTCAAGGGGAAGCCGTTTTGTTTTTTTTTTCATTAAAAACCTTGATGAAGAATCCGTACTCAAAATAGAGGAAATATTTTCTACAAAAAGTCATCAATGAGAGGAAAAATCTCAGCCAACTGGAATCATCTATTCGGATTCAACAAGTTTTTGGCCTAATCTCTCTCAAAATTCTACGAAAGGGATTTCCCAAAGATGGACGGAAAAGGTTAAGTAAGAGAAAGCTTTAAATATCTGCTAAGCTTATTTTATTGTGTTTTGAAAACCCTAAATAAAGGGAATAAATTTTTGATAGTAATGGGTTTGGGGAGAGAGAACATGGATCATGTTAAATCTATGGTATCCATCATTTACCACTGAAGGAATCCTTTGATACCTACCCTGTTTGGGGATTCTTTCTAGGGGATCACATTAAAAACTATGGAAAAATTCATGCTTTTCCAATACAAGTGCCACTTTGCTCGGAACTCGCTTTGTTGCAGAGCTGACATTGAGTACGAAATATTCAATAATCCTCTTCGAACGTAAGCTCATTGAAAGACTAAGATTGCCTATTTTTGAAGCTCGTTGAGAAGGTAAAGTAAAAGTAGAGCTTCTGTGAGCAGTTCTGAAAGAGTTTTTGGGATTCGAGTACTTTGGAATTGGCTCTGAGAAGTTCGATATGTAATACACTCGGACATTTCAACATAATTTTTTTGAATGAGACTTTTTATTCCTTACGAGAGACCTTGGTTGTAATTTATTTATTTTTTTTGTTACTTAGTTGTGAGCTTCCTGAGCACTGCGATGTTGCGCTGCAGTAAGGTGGGGATTTCCATTCCACTAGTTATTTACCAAAAAAAATGAAGTTTTCTAAACTAGAGAATGTTTTAACATCAAATATACTTAGCTTTTACTTGGACACAGGTTTCATATCACATGTTTAGGCTTGAAAGTGATGTAGGTTGCTAGAAGGAGGCTCTTTTTCACACAGTAATCTTTAGCAAATTCCACACATTGATTTTTGAAGAGCTTTTAAACATCCACACAACATAGAGTATTTTTCCTTTATTCACACATACATGAATGGTCTTCACACAAGAGATTCTATAGCATATTTCCATGTAGTCATATCAACCTCCCTTGTACAGCTCTTCCCTCACCTTGCAGCAGTCTAGTTTGGCCTGAGAATGATCTTTTTCTTCATGTACATGTATCCACATGCAAGGAGAAATATTGCTTGTTTGGTAGAGAAAAACTATTAACGTGCTGCAGATTATTGTATTACCTTTTACGTGTGTGGTCTTGTCTTTAACATTTCCCACGTAAGAAAAATACATGTAGGTCCAGGTTGTTTTTATATAACCAATTCTTCTCTCCATGCTGATCAAACAAACTTCTCCTTCAAACGCACAGGACAAAGATTTTGATGCTCTGATACCAAATTATAAGGAGAATTAATAGATATTGAATATCTCTTCATCTATAATATTCAAAAGCGGATACATTATTTATAGCGAGTAGAAGTAACAATAATCTCCATAATAAAAGGAGATATTACAAACTAGGAGAAAATAATGGAATAAGTTAAAAAAAAATCTCCTAATTATATAAAAAAGTGCTACGTATCCTTATGCTAACAAGCATGTAGGTCATAGGGAAGCCGTTAAAACCCTTGATGAAGACTCCTGTACTCAAAATAGAGGAATATTTTCTACAAAAATTCATCAATGAGGAGGAAAATCTCAGCCAACTTGGAATCATCTATAGATTCAACAAGTTTTGGCCTAATCTCTCTCAAATTCACGAATGGATTTCCCAAAGATGGAAGGAAAAGGTTAAAGGTAAGATAAAGCTTTAAATATCTGCTAAAGCTTATTTTATTGTTGTCTTTGAAACCCCTAAATAAAGGGAATAAATTTTTGACTAGTACTGGGTTTGGGGAGAACATGGGATCATGTTAAATCTATGGTATCCATCATTTTACCATCTGAAGGAATCCTTTGATACCTACCCTGTTTGGGGATTCTTTCTAGGGATCCCATTACAACTATGGAAAAATTCATGCTTTTCCACTACCAGTGCCACTTTAGGATCTTTTGAGAAATAATATGTTAAAACCTCATACAATATTCACACAACTTATTCTAGAATATTTTTTGATATTGACAGTTCGCAAGAGTTATAGTAGAAATCAACGTGTGATTAATAGAGAGACACTAGATGCAGAGGGTTGACTCTGAAGGGGTAGCATTAAGGTGTAGGCATTACTTTCAAACAGGACACCTTTTGGAAAATTGCGAGCACTCCACATGTAAGCCAAGTGAAAAACCAGTGTGGTGGAGGGGCTCTCTTCCTTAACATCTCAGAGTTATTTTAAAGATGGATGCTGTGGAAACTCCCACAACCATTAAAGAACCAATTCATGTTGAATCTTTGGAGATAGCACAAAATTAACCAAATACAGAGGTTAATGTTGAATCTTTGTTGGATTTTGCCTCACTGCCTCATGTTCATATCGCTATCAGAAATATGGAAGTTTTACTTACAATCTAAATGGACATGAGCAATGAGGAATGGACAGTGGTGGGTAGGAAAAATAAAAGGCAGGATACTCAAAAACCCACCATTGGTAAGGATATTTATAGGATGTAGGCCCACTGTTTCGGCACTACGTTTCTGTTGCGCACAGGATGACAGGTGGTTATGGTCTATTTTTTGTTTGTTGTTTTTATTGAGTATTTTGGCTCCACATTTCGCACTTCTTTTCTTATCTGGGTTCATATAACCTTTTTTTATTTCCCTCTCATGTTGTATCTAGGTTTTGACCCACTTGTTTCCCTTGGGATAAGGTCCCCTAAAAAAAACCATTTACCAATGATAAAAATAAATAAATGTAATTATTTTCAAAGAAATTTTCTATTTCGATTAACTTAAATGTTTTTAAAAGAAGGGAATCATATTTGTCAATAGATTATCTAGAGAATGCCAATCCATAAGAATAGAAACCCTAATGCTAAATATATGACTCATGAACCTAGTGGTGGTCACAGGTTAGGCAACGATAAAAACACCAACCCTAATGCACTTTTGGAGAACAGATCTGGTGCTTCGGCCATTTCTTTTCTCATTCATAGGATATAGGGGCACAAAATACATGAAAAGAATGAAATTTGAAATGTCTACCATGTTTCTTCAACCTATTTTTTTCCTTCACACACATCTAGGTAGACATTTGGAGGTTGTTATCAAGGGAGAAAAGGATCTACTAAGGATAGTGTCCATTTCGTGGCTGCTAGGGATGTTTCCACTAGGGTTAGAGGTAATTGTTTCTTATCTAGGGAAGGTTGGGTTTCTTGATAAGGTATTCTCTGTGGGCAGCAGGGGAAAAACATTTTCCTCCATTTTTTCAAAAGGTACTTTTAGAATATCTCCTCCTTTGAATCCTACTGTATCCCATTCTCTCACATTTGATGAGAACATACTCAATATGATGTTTGAAGTTGAGGATAAACTCTCTAGAACTTTCCTCATCTGGAACTTCAAGAACGTTTTGCTAAAAATCGCTCAGTTGAATGAATGGATATCCCAAAGATGGAGTATGAAAACCAACAATAAGATTGATCTCTACCCGTTATCTAGAGATTTCTTCATTACTTTTTTTAACTTTGATGAAGATACGGATATTATTAAAAAGAAATACTGGGTATGGGGTGAACATGGACTCATGGTAAAACCCTGGTATCCTAATTTTTACCCATCAAAATCCTACTTTGACTCTCAGCCTCTTTGGTTTCAATGAAGTGTTTTTGAAGATGTTGCTTTTCAGAGCCATAGATGTTTAAAAACATGAAACTTGATTGTATATTGTGGGTGAGTTAAGCATAGTAGCACTAAACCTGTCTAGTTGAAAAACTCTCTACTTGATCATCTCATAGTGTGCTCCCCCACTAATTTGATTTTGGATCCATCCTCAACCTCTTTAGATAAGATCTCCTCCTATTTTTCCAACACCGTGACTATTAAGGAGACCACTAGATCATAGTCAAAGTTATCCCAACTAGGGATCTCAAGGAGACTTCCTCTTTATCGTATTTTTATGAAGAATTTCAGGTGAATAAAATGTTTAGAAGTCATTATTCCTCTTGATCCTAAACTTGAGAATTTTGTTGAAAGGGATAACTAGAATATTGTTAAAAGTAAAAAAAAAAAGCCTTCACTAAAAAGGTCTCTACTCCTTTTCATTTGAAAACTAGGTCAGCTTTTATTGCTAATACTTGACTATCGATTTTCATTTTTGCGGCTTTTCTTTGGGATGGTTGTCTCTTGTTAAGGGATTTTCCTCATTCCGTTGTTTTGGGGATAGTTATTTATATGTGGATGTTTATTTGTTGCATTTGGGATGCTTACTTTTATTATTTTCCATTTTTTCTTCATCCTTTTATTTTTTCTTTAGCCTCGTTGTTCTTGGGTAGGATCCCAGTCACAAAACCTTTTACCCTTAACCCAAGAAATATTTTATCAAAATAAATTATTTCCAATCTGATTATAATCATATATGGTTAAGATGATAACAATGGGAGTGAAATAAGGGTATTATAATATAGTTAAAAAATGTTGTGTATTTATAAATACTAACCGAGTAAAGATTGGAAACTAAAAGTAATAAAGCTAGAACTACTGTAGCAATACATCAAATATAGGGAAGTGTATAATTAAAATTAGAATGATGCACCTGAAATAAATTACTTTCAACATAAAGTATGTATATATATAAAGAGTATTAAATTTAAATTAGATAATAATAAAGGGAAAGATGCCAAAAAATAATATTAAATAAAAGAAAACTATTCTATGTAACATTGTTTAGAAAGCAATGGACTGAGAAATAAATATGTCTACCATAAATATGAAAATGTAAGGCATATATAGTATATTTAACTTGTATAAATAATTTTTTTTAAGTCTTATTTGGGTACATTGAACAATCTTCTCATTTCCCCATTTAATAACCCTTTTCAATTTTACATACCCTGTAATTTTTTTTTGCATAATCTTTTCTCTCTGCAAAAAAAAAAAACAATTTCACTATTGATCTTCAGTTTCCTGCTACTATTGTTGATGACCTCATGAATGGTTTTCATGCCCTACGAACATAAATATCTCGTTTTTGTCTATGTTGCAAAGGATAATTTTTTGTATCATTTTTGTTAGGGCTTCAGATAATATTTTTGGATTTTAAAGTTGGTAGCTATAAGAGAATATGGTCTTAGATCTGCATCATAACCGATATTACTCTAATCAGAACTATGTAAACCCGAACGTAATTATTGTATAGTGACTCCCCTTTTTTTGTAGTATTTAACAATATGGTCATATATTAAAATAAATAGATTATTCAAAAACTAAAGAGGAGAAAGTTATAAATAATGTTATTACCTCCAACATTTATCTCAAATTACGCTTTCTCCCCAATCGTCCTATCCCCCCTCCCCCAAAAATCTAGTAAAGTTTCTTGGAAAAGAGAAGGATATGACCATATTAATATGGGAGGTTGTGGATGGCGAAATGAACACACATTGCAGGATCTAAAAGATAATTTTATAGTCAAAAAAGAAATTATTTTTTGTTTGTCCATTCCAATTGATGGTGAACCTATATTTAGAGTTCATGATCACATTTATTATATAGGAAAAGATATGGCCCATGAATCAATATCTCCCATTCGTGTTTGGCATCCCCAACATATTTGATCTTTAATGTGCTCTTAATCTCAATTTTATGCTCCAACATTGTGAAAGAGATTTCATCACTAATTCGATTTTTTTTGCTCTTATTAAAAAATGAACTTATATTTATAAACATAGGAGTTGAAGGTATTTGAAGGCATTATTTTTTCTCCTCATACGAATAGTACAAGGTGAATCCAATACTTTTTAGACTCATCTAATGGGAGAATGATGTGCAGGTACTTAAAAAATCTTCATTTGTCTTCATTGTATTATTAAGCAACAATTTTTTGATAATATATTTTGGTTTAAATATAACTCCAAAAATTAAATAAATATTAATTTCAGGTGCCTTTCTAGTTGTAATATTTGATACTTAGTCAAACCATGGTGAGAGAAATTTCTATTTCATTAGGAATGTAAAAATTATTGCAAAAAGTTGTTTTCTCAGGAGTATGTCCTAGAATGCTAATTGAAGGGAGTTTTATATCAAAATCCATTTTTTTAAATATATGAGCTTAATATTTTGATTACTATGTGGGCAAATATGTTTCAAAAATAATAGATAATTGTCTACTTTAGTATCTCTGATGATGAAGCTTAGAACCATATGGTTGAAAAATAGACTGTAGTGATCCATCTTGTCACACAGCCTTTGTGAGAATTCTTTCAACTTTTTTAGCTTCAGCAAAACTTGGAGAATGACACATCCTAGAGTTTTCACTTTCCTTACATAATAGTACAAGCACTTAGTTCAAAATGTTGACGCTTAACCACAATGGAAGATAAGATAACATTAGGAGTGTAGCAGTAACTAGATAGTTACAATGATTTTAGATTGCTCAAAATTAAATAAACATAACGTTATGGGAAATGTGTTGAGTGAACATCTCTCAAACAATTATCTGAATTCAGTACCAATATGGATTAAATCATTCCAACATGTAGAAATAAATACGCAACCAATTTTTTCTTGTTTTACTTTACACAAATGGATATTCTAAATCTGAACCTTCGATAAACCGTGTTTAATTATCTCTGAGAGGAAATTTCTTGTCACTGTGTTTTTTATTTTACATAGAGGAAGAGGAAGACTAAGGTTAGTGTTAGGATTTAAGGGATAAAATATTTGGAATAATCCCTCAAATAATCACATCAGTAGAAACTAATATGCAAAAAATATTACAGATCTCAAATAAAATTGTAGAATAAAATAACATAACACAAAGAGACAATATTTAACATGGTTCACCCAATTTGTGATACGTCCACCAAGAATCAATTGCTTATATTTTATTACAAGCCACCACTCTCTCAATACAATACCTAGATCTATTTGGAGCTATGGTCAACAAAATCTACAAAATTCACACCTGAATTTAAAACAAATCTACAATGTGTTTATGTTCCCTTACATATGCACAAAACCATATAAATAGAAAACTACTTAATCAATTTTACAAAACCATAGGTATCAAAACCATTGGTGAAAACCATCCCATAAACCTATGGTTCAAAATCCTACCCATATGAGAAAAGAACGTTTCCCGGTATTTTGGTATGTTTTAAGGCCAATTTTTTTTTTCTCAGGGGCTATGCCCCCAAACCCTGGCAAGACAACTATGGAAAGTGTACAGTACTATTAGTGTATAGTCTTCAACACTTTCACACATGAATATAGGCTGCACAACCTAACATTTAGGAGGAAGCATAACATTTTATTGTTTTTATTAAGCTTATTCTACTTCTTAGAACCATTTTTACGTGTACTATATCCTTGGAAGCACTTTTATTTTCTTTCTCTTTTTATTTTTAGTTGAGCAGTTGTATTGATTCAGACATTTGAAGTGCTTTTTTTTCCTACTCCCACATATATATCTGTAATCTTTGTTTCACTCATCCTTCCTACGCCAGAGGGATCTCTGAAGACAACAACAAAATTTATACCTATTGTTTTTATTTTTTTGTATGGACTAAATTACTACATTTTAGTTTTTAGGGATCTTACTCATTTGCAACAAGTTTGGACATTGCAAGAATATTCTTATTTTACTTATGAAAGATATCTTTCAGCCTAGAGTCTACCTAATTCCTCCTAAAAAAATAATAAAATAAAGGAATCCCATTCATTTGAAGTAATGATTTTAGAAAGGATTTGAATTACATTGGCATGATAAGTGCTCAAAATCTTATGCTAGGATGGTTTGAGAAGGTATTGTAGCATTTTCAAGTTCTTTTAACTGTTGTGAATTAGTTTTTCCATGCTTAGAGTGAAGAGAGTCATATTTACTAGAAAATATGGTAATTTGGAATTGTTGGATAACTCCTCGAAGATGATTTGGGATTGTTTTGACCACCCAATAGATAAAATTATCTCCAAATAGAGCCTCAAAGTTAGGATGAAAAGGGTAAGTAAATCAAGATGGTAGAATCTCTCCTTCAGAAGTTATATCCTATAAATGAAGGAAGGAAAGATGTTGTAGTTGTAAATGCATTGTTTTTCTATGTGCAAAGTGTGGAACTATGAACAATCCCACAAATTTCTACCAGAATTCCTAAAGATGATGCAGTCTCATCTAATTTGGGGGTCGTGGGATTTGCATAAAAGGTATGGATCAATATTATTATCCCTTGAAACTAAATGGTTCATCATTTATTATTTCTAGATATTATTTTCAATATGTGATATATTAAATTGAAAATAAAAATTAGAATGAATGATATGGATTTTACCTTTCTAGACAATATTTTTTATTTAAACTTTTAACCAAAAAAATTAGGCCTTTCGAACCATGCACATGAAGCACCATGTCAAATGGTTAATGGGAAAAACAACCTCAAACAAGATCTATGTCCATCCAAGATACCATGACATTCTTAACCAAGATGAATAACTCGATTAGATGCCTTAACGAGGTGAGTTTTGATAACCCTTTAACACTTCATTCACTTTTGGTGAAATTCCCACTTTATGAAATTGTGCTCAGGTTTTGCTTACAAATGTCGTGTCAATATGGAATAATTGGAAAAAAACCTTCAGCTAGCTCTAGCACTCCTATGTGAGAATTAAAACAAACTCCCAGTTTCACAAAAAATAATTTATTAATTTAGAGTTTCAAGTGGATGTTGGAGCCCACCGATTGTCGTACAAGAGAAGTTTTCGACGTGTTTACAACAATATATCTTGAAGTCACGTTCATAAATTTAACACGTATAACTTAATTGAATTCTGTCAAATATAGTGAGTACTTTGTTTATAGTGGAGTTTGTAGGAATCAATGAAATTTATGTTTGAACATAAAACAAATGGTTTTGGAAACCATACTATAAGCACTTAAGTTGTTTTGGTAAATTTTTACAAACTCTCAACTTATGCTAGAAAATCTTCTTGAGCATCCCATTGATTAAGGAAAGTACTCATGAACCTTTTTTATAGTGTTAAAGTGTGTGTAGATTATTTTTGAATCAATTAATTTATATGAAATGATTTTGTAGTATGTGGTGTTCTCTGTCTCCTTCCCCTCTCTCTCTCTTAAAATCAATATGAAATTTTGGTTCATCTTTGAAAATTGAATGGATTAAAATGCAGGTGATTTTTAAATATTATGAAAATGGATATGAATTGGGAAATGGTCAAAATATTGTGAATAGTAAACAAAATGTTTTACAATTTATCTCTCTTCACTACTCTCTCTCTTTTGAAAAAAAAGTAAATGAATATAAGGAAATTATCTCTCCTCTTTCTCCTTATCTCTATCTCTCTTTGTAATTTTTTTGAAATTAATTTAAATGATGAATGTCTTGTTTGTGCTTGAGATTAATGTTTTTTCATACTCATTCCTAGGATTGACGCAACATTGGTTGCAAGTACCTGAGCAAAAAGGAGTAGTAAAATATGACACTTGTGTGTTTTATTAGCATGTTATTTGAAGGAAATGTAGTTGTTTAAAATATTTCAGTGATATTTTTATGAATATGATGTATTATTTTCATTATTTCCATGATGAAAATGATAGTGTTGCATATTAGGAAAGTGTACTTTGTCATATGTAGTTCTACTTTTGCATATTTAACGAATGTTACTCTTGGTGGTAATGGTGTATATTCTATTAAGTAAATGAAGTTGATTATATCATGGTGATTAGGAAAAAAATGTCATAGAACCCTTATTTTAGTCTCAAAATAAATATAGGAGGATGAAACGTGAACCTTGTCATTTAAAATGTTTAATGGCATCGTAATTGTGATATGATTGTGCCTGTAAAATTGTTAGCAAATCATTTAAAAGGACGTGGTTTTACCTATGTACTAGTGTTACAATGACCTAGAAAATTAATTAATATTCAAATAAAAAATATCAACTTACATTTGTGGTTTTTTTCATATTGAGTGGAAGGAAATCAAACAAACATATAGCTAAAAATATTTACCTGTCTTGAATGTAATGACCCTCTCTAGTAAGCTCCAAGTTAGGCTACCTCCAGACATCCTTCATAGTCTTAAAGACTTAGAGGTATTGTATGTGTTTATGTATTCCTCCCTAGAAACCTAGTTGAGAGCATTCACATAGGTATGAAAGTGTGTAAGATTCCTTAGTGTGAGACATAAAATCCTTTTAATGGCATACACGAAGACATGTTGAGCTTGAAATGTCATAGTTGTTTTTAGAGACTAAATAACTTTGAATTGGAATGTAATGAATAGTGGGTGGGAGCACAAAGGTAGTTAGGTTATCCATAAATTCCCTATTAATTTTTTTATTGTAAAGGAAAATTTGTAATTTTTTGTCATTTGGGAACATAACCTTGCGATTTCGATCTAATAATTTATAGGGTCATGGAGATTTCTTGAAACATATTAAATATTTCTTATGATGTTAAGGTGGACGTGAATTGATCCCTTACACAAGAACAAGTGAATCAAAAAACATAGTTTCCCATTTAAGAATCAAACCTAAAGTGTGTATATGATAGGATATTTGAAATTAACTCTCAAGTAGTATATTTTATTTGTGGTCAAATAAATGAACCAAATCTACTGGAAATTTTTATAAGATAAATGTTAAACAAAACTGAGAAAATGTATTAGTGGGATACAACAAGTGACACGAATGCCTTGCAAGACATGGACACTTGATTTCTCTTAATTTGAATTTTGGTAGGGTGTAGAAACCCTTGAGTAGAAATTAATCCAATACATCGAGTGACCTCTTATGATCCTAATGAACAAATGAACTATGATGTGATGCCACCAATGATTATAAAAGATTACCTTAGAAGGATTTTGAAATGGATAAAATTTTATAACTTTTGTAGCTGAACCCCCTTTGTCCCTCTAGATAATTGTGACCCTTAGTAGTAGATTACCATGTGCTCTCTCGTAGGTTGTAGTTTCCACATCAATGATTGATGATAAATTTAATAGATCATTGAGCCTCTTTTAAGGGTATTGGTGAAAGAAGCAATGATGCATTTTACTAAATAATTTAAATAGTTCGTTGGAAGAATTTTGTAAAGCATATACTTGTTGGTTTGTCATGGAATATCCGTTTCATACATGATGGTCTAAGAGAAATTAAATGAATAGTTGGGTGCATCGTCACCACTCCTTTTAGTCCCAAACCCCTTAGTTGAAATTATGATTCATTTGAATTAAAATTGTTCTAAAAACAATGTGAATCATAAGGCCAAAGTACAATGTAAGTGTAAAGAGTACAAGAGTTAACAAAATTATAGGGTTAGGAATAAAGTCATGCTCAAATTCCTTAAAACTCAACTAGACACTTTCATATGGTTAAAAATAAATATGAATTTCCCTATCTGAGATCAAAATTTTGAAATATATATATATATATATATATATATATATATATATATAACTCCAGATTAAATTTATTGATGTGGAAATGTTGAACTGGATTCAAACAAGCTATTGAACTATATCAGCTGTAATAAAAAAAAAGGGTACTATGATGGAAGGATGTTTATGGGAAGAGATATCTTGAATCTATATCATCGTTCTAAACTTTAACATATATTCCTTGACCTTAAGATAGTTTTCCCTTGTCTTGCTAAGGTAAAGTTTAAACATCGAATATATGTATCAAAAAAAGAGCCTCAACATCTTGTTAGTTCCTTTTCATACTGAAGATTAGAGTTAATGTTGATTAAGAACATTTTGGAAAAGAAACCTTTAATGTAAGAATGAATATGAGGATCCTAGGTGTATAGAATGAATTATAGGTCATATTGTAATGTGTGGGTATAGTCCTGGTTTTTTTTTTGTCATGTGATATCAGTTTCCCTTATATCAACATCTTGATTTATTCATGTTAGTCACATGTGTGTGTTGGATCCATGCCTATGACACAATTGTTGGAAATTATTTTCTATGTGGAGTAATTGTCATTCCATGGTGGAATTAAAGGTCTTGTGATTTGATATAGTTGTGAAAGTATGTACCAAGATGTCTCATGGATCATTATTGTGTTGATTTTTTTGTGACACCTTGAGGAATTACTTATGGGCAGCACGAACATAACACAATTGAAATTAAAAACAATGAATACTAAATGTTTGAGATTAAGAAATATTATTAAAGAAAAGAATAATTGATTAATAACTAAAAGATAACTAACTACCAATCTTCATAGAACATTAAAGTTTAAGATATTTCCAAACTTAGTGTATTCCTTGTGATCGTGATGTACTAAAAAGTGATTTTTCTAAATGAAATGTGTCATTATTGAATTTCTTTCCTATGTATCCTTCGAGATTTTGTGTTGTGTCCCATTAAGGATGATTCTCTTATAATGGAAGGGAGATGAAGTGCCCCATCTTGTCATGCACCCTTTGTCAGAATTCTTCCAGATTTTTCATCTTCAACATAGCTTGGATAATGACACATCCTAGATGGCCTTTTCAGATTTGTCACTTTCCTTGCATAATAGTACAAGCACTTAGTTCAAAATACAGAGGCTTAACCAAAATGTAACATAAGATAACTTTGGGAGTCTAGAAGTAATTAGATAGATACAGCGAATGCATATTGCTCAAAATTAAATAAAAATAACGTTATGGGGAAATGTGTTGAGTGAAAATGTCTCAGAAAACTGTCTGAATTCAGTACCAATATAGATAAAATCATTCCTACATGGACAGATAAGTCTGTGCCCAATTTTTTCTCATTTTTCTACACTCAAAAGGATTTTTTTTTATATGAACCTTAGCTAAAGCATGTTTAATTATCTCTAAGAGGAAATTTTATGTCATCGTGTCATTTTTTGTACACATACAAAGAGGAAGATTAAGGTTAGGAAGCAACGTAACATTTAGTTTTTTTATTAATATTATTCTACATCTAAGAACCTCATTTACGTTACCTATATCCTTGGAAGTAGTTTTGTTTTCATGCTCTTTATATTTTAAGTCGAGAAGTTGTATTGATCAAGACATTCGAAGTGTTTTTTTTCCTATTCTCACATATATCTCTATAAGATTTGTCTTCCTCACTCTTCCTGCACGAAAAGGAGTTGTGAAGGCACCAACGAAATGTCTACCTTTTGCTTTTGTTTTTTTTTGGGGGTAAATTGTTACGTGTTAGTTTTTAGGGATCTTAGTCATTTGCAATAGGTTTGGACATTGCGAGTAGATTCCTATTTGACTTCAGAAAGATATATTTCAACCTTGAGTCTGACTATTTCCTCCTAAACAAATAATAAAATAAAGGAATTTCAGTCATTTGAAGTAATGCTTTTATGAAGGATTTGAATTGCAGTGCCCTGATAAGTTCTCAAAATCTTATGCTATGATGTTTTGATACGATATTGGGGCATGTTCAGGTTATTTTAACTGTTGTGAATTAGTTTGACCATGCTTGGAGTGAAGACAGCTATATTTTCAAGAAAATATGGTAATTTGGTATTGTTGGATAACTCCTCGAAGATCATTTCGGACTGTTTTGACCACCCAATAAATAAACTTATCTCGAATCAGAGCCTTAAAGTTAGGATGAAATAGGTAAGCATCTCGAGTGAGTAGAATATCTCCTTCGACAGTTATATCCTTTAAATGAAGGAAGGTAATATTTTGTAGTTGTAAATGTGTTGTTTTTCTATGTATAAAGTGTGGAAGTATGAACAAGCCCACAAATTGCTGCCAAAATTCCTAAAGTTTATGTGGTCTTTTCTAATGTGGGGATTCTGGATTTAGTGAAAAGGTATGGATCACTCTTCCTCTCCCTTCAAACTAAACATTTCATCATTTCTTATTTTTAGTGTATGTTTTTAGTATGTTGTATATTAAAACAGAAATGCAAATTAGGAAGAATGTTATAGCTTTTATCTTTCCAGACAATTATTTTTCTTTAAAATTTTAAGCAAAAAAAATTAGGCCTTTGGAACCATGCACATGGAACACCATGTCAAATGGTTAATGGGAAAAAAAACCTCAAACAAGATTCATGTCCACCCAAGATACCATGAGGTTCTTAACTGAGATTACTAAGTCGATTAGATGCCTTAAAAAGGTGAGTATCTATACCCCTTTAACAATTCAGTCACTTTTTGTGACGTTCCCACTTTATGAAATTGTGATTGTTTTTTACTTACAAATGTCATATCGATCTGGTGTAACTGGAAAACACCTTTAGCTACCTCTAGAAATCCTATGTGAGAATTGAAAAGAACTCCCAGTTTCACAAAAATTATTTCGTAAGTTAGAGTTTCAAGTGGATGTTGGATGCCACCGATCGTCGTACAAGAGAAGTGTTTGATGTTTTTACGAGAATAGGTCTCAAAGTCACGTTCATAAAGTGATCCATGTTTAACGTAGTTGAATTCTGTCAAATCTATTGAGTTCTTTTTTTATAAGGGAGTATATAGGAATCGATGAAATTTATGTTTAAACATAAAACGAGTGGTTTTGGAAACCACATTATAAACACTTAAGTTGTTTTTGTCAATTTTTGTAAACTCTCAACTTAATCTATAAAATTTTCCTGAGCAGCCCATTGATTATGTCAATTACTCGTGAACCTTTTTTATAGCGTTAAAGTATGTGTAGAGTATTATTTAATCAATTACTTTGTATGAAAGGATTTTGTAGTATATAGTGTCCTCTCTCTCCTTGCCCTCTCTCTCTCTTACAAAAAATATGAAATTGTGGTTGGTCTTGGAAATGTGAGTGGATTAAAATGAAGATGAGTTTAAATAATATGAAAATGGATATGAATTGATAAATGGTCAAAATATTGTGTATAGAAAAGAAAATGTTTTACATTTTCTCTCTCTTCCATACTCTCTCTCTCTCTCTCTCTCTCTTGGAAACAAAAGTAAATGAATCTGTGAGGAAATTATCTCTCCTCTCTCTCGTTATCTCTACCTCTCTTTTTTAATTTTTTCAAATTACTGGAAATGATGAAATATTTGTTTGTGCTTGAGTGTAAGGGTTTTCCATTCTCAGTCCTAGGATTGACGCAATGTTGATTTTAGGTACCTAAAAAAAAGGAGTAATAAAAAATGACACTTGTGTGTTTTATTAGCATGTTATTTGAAGGCAATGTAGTTTTTTAGAATATTTCAATGATATTTTTATGAATAGGATGTACTATTTTCATTATTTTCAAGATAAAAATGATAGTGTTGTGTATTGGGAAAATGTACTATATCATGTGTAGTTGTACTCTTGTATATTTAACGAATGTTAATTTTGGTGGTAACGGTGTATATTATATTAAGTAAATGAATTTGATTGCATCATCTTGATTTGGAAAATGATGTCAAAGAACCCTTATTTTAGTGTCAAAATAAATATAAAAGGATGAAACGTGAACCTTGTCATTTAAAATGTTTAATGGCATCGTAATTGTGATATGATTGTTCCTGTAAAATTGTTAGCAAGTAATTTAAAAGGACACGGTTTTACCTATGTACTAGTGTTGAAATGATCTAGAAAATCACTTAATATTCAAATAAAAATATAAACTTACATTTGTGTTTGTTTTTAATATTGAGCGGAATGCAACCAAACAATCATATAGCTCAAAATATTTACCTGTGTTCAATGTAATGACCCTCTCTAGTAAGCTCAAAGTTAGGCTAGCTCCACACATCCTTCATAGTCTTAAAGACATAGAGGTATTGTATTGATTTATGTATCCCTCCCTAGAAAGCTAGTTGAGACCATTCCCATAGGTATGAAAGTGTGTAAGATTCCTTAGTGTGAGGCATAACATCCTTTTAATGGAATATAAGATGACATTTTGAGCTTGAAATCTCATTGTTGTTTTTAGAGACTAAAAAATGTTACAATTGGAATGTAATGAACAGTGGGCGGGACCACAAAGGTACTTAGGTTGTGCATTGATTCCTTATTAATTTTTTTATTGTAAAGGAAATTTTCTAACTTGCCCTCGTTTTGGAACATACCCTTGTGATGTCATTCTAATCATTTCAAGGGTGATGGAGATCGCTTGCGACATATTTAATATTTGTTATTATTTAAAGGTGGAAGTGAATTGATCCATATGAGAACAAGTGAGTCAGAAAACATAGTTTCTCATTTAAGAATCAATTCTAAAGTGTGTATGTGATAGGATATTTGATAGTAACTATCGAGTGGTATATTTTATTTGTGGTCAAATAAATGAAAAAAATCTAATAGAACCTTTCATAAGATAAATTTTAAGAAAAAGTGAGAAAATGTATTCTTGGGATACGTCAAATGGCACGAATGCCTTTTAAGACATGGAGACTTGATTTCTCTTAATTTGACTTGTGATAAGGTTTACAGACCCTTGAGTAGAAATGAATACAATAAATTAAGTGACCTCTTATGATGCTAATGAAAAAAGGAACTATGATGTGATGCCACCAATGATTATAATTCTTACCTTATAATGATTTTAATACAGAAAATTTATAAAGTTTGTATTTTAACTCCCTTTGTCCCTCTAGATAATTGTGACCCTTAATAGTAGATTACCATGTGCTCTCTCGTAGTGTGTAGTTTCCCCATTAATGATTGCTGATAAAGTTAATAGATCATGGAGACTCTCTTAAGGGTATTGGTGAACAGTGATGCATTTTACTAAATAATGTAAATAGTTCCTTGGTAGAAATTTTTAAAGCATATAGTTGTTGGTTTGTCATCAAATATGCATTTAATATGTGATGGTCTAAGAGAAATGAAATGAATAGTTAGGTGCATGGTCACCACTCCTTGTAGTATCGAACCCCTGTTGACAATTTTTTCACTTGTGAAAAAATGGGCAACTTGAAACTTCGACATTACGATGAAAGTCATGGGTGAAGTAGACCTAAGCTAAGGAAGTTCTGATAATTATTAGTTACTGCTGAATTAGGTATAAGATTAAATGAAATCTGCAATTATGTGTGTTGTCATGAAACATAACAGATCACATAGTCTACAATTTCACGTCATCTTCCGAAAAATAACTCAAACCCCTGAGGCACAATGGTGTTGTCTTCATGAATATGAAAAATTACAGAGTAGGTGAAGTGCTGAGTTTTGAAGCAGAAAACAGAAATAAAGATATTAAAAAATCAGGGTTCATTAACGAATGTTACAAGTTCTCATCAATGTTCTTTCCTTCATAATTAAGACATTCAATTATGTTACTGAGTGTTTTAGTTCATTATACAATCCATACAGAGAAGCCAAAATGTAGAAGGGAATACACAACTCATTTTCAGAATTCAATGTTTTATTCACAAGGAAGGTCAAATGTTTCCCACAGAAGCCATGGGTTGTAACTAAAAAGTAAATTACATCTACTGAAATAAAAGGCACACATGCATGAAAGAGAAATCAAAGTAGTATGAGTGAACCCATCATTTCCTTGGGGTTTCTTTCTTTGATTGAAAACATCTCCATTTCCAGCTTCTTCTTCATATCCATTACAATACCTGAAAAAAAGAAAAGTTAACTATCAATTACAAGCTCAAGGATCAATTCATATTCCTACACTGTCCTACTTCATGCATATGAATATTTTCCTAACAGGAGATGTATTCTACTTGAAGAACAAACTGCATGCATGCTTTATTTACTCAAAAAGAAGAAAGAGAAAGAAAAGAAGAACATGGACATAAGATAGGCCAAAAGCCTAGTATTTTCTAACTATTTTCTTAAGTGTGTAGGTATAGGTTGTAGCCAAGGAAAAATAAACATGTCATAAGTGTATGCATAAAAAGGAAGAATGTAACTCAAGGTTTCAGTAACTGCTCTAAAGTAGAAGAAGTTACAATACAATAGAGATACTGGGAGATAGAAACACATGTTTTAGTTTGCTATAAAGGGAAGAAGTAGAATTTGAAAGTTGATGTTTGGCTAAAAGGAGAAGGTTACAGTTGAAAAGGAATGAAGATAAGATTCTCGAAAATTTTTGACAGGGCTTCACCATGTAAAATGGACATTTACAACTTCCCATCATGATTATTTTAAGTACTACATGTTTAAAGGAATTATTTAAATGAAGTTAGTGATATAGGAAAGTAGTATAGCATGCCATGATCAAGATAAACAACTATGATGTCTCATTTTTATCTAGCTTCAAACATGAAGTGTTATGTTCTATATTCTAACTTAGAGAATACAACTATTATAGCTGGAATTGGATGGAAGAGAGAATTCTGAATTACATTTTCCAAGGATTCGCCATGAAAAATCAACATTTAAGATTTTTCAACATGCCAAAAATACTACTATCACGGAAATAAAGTATCTAAGTAAAAGAAATCAGTTATTGTATTTCAAAAAAGCATATGAATCAAGGCTTATGCCTGAAAATGGTGTTACCACAGATAAATAATTGTTTACAATTTCAAGAAAGACACTTATAAGATACAAAACATCTTAAGTTCAATTTTAAGTTATAGTTTTCATTTCTCAGAATCAAACGTTTCAAAGTCATTCACAACTGAAATAAGAATGATTTCCAATGTAGAGTTACAGAAAAAGTGAGGAATCAAAGGCAAGGTCTTAATTTTACAAATGGAGCCACCCCATAGCACTTTTTTTCAAGAATAAGAGTTACATTATTTTCAGACAGTTAAGAACATTGATACAGTCAACTAGTCAATAGATAAAGTTTTTAGAAATGTTCAAAGCTCACCAAGTTCAAAGATGGTGTTTTCATAATAAGTAGTGCAATAATACAAGGTAACCATCAAAGCAAGACCACTGTTCTAGTTCTAAAGGAAAAGGAAAAGAATGATGGAATTATTTTGGAAACGATATTTTGATATCTCAACAGAGCTCTAGGATGAGAAATCATAGAAATAGAAAATCAGAAGATCCATTTTTTTACTCATCTCAGAGAACTAATTTTCCATTTAAGTATGGAAATAAGCTATAGGCATGAAGATACAAGAAAAACAAAGATCTATGGGCACCCATGTCATAAAAGCACAAAATCATGGCAATGAACGAAGACCCATTAATGGTAGTGAGAAATCATAGAGGATCTTGTACAAACAAGGAGCTTATTATCAGTGTCCAAAAAATCAAATGGAAAAATGATGAAGATTCAGATCTAAGAAAGCTCATTCAAAGGTTATAATAGAGATGCCAGAAAAAAGGAGAAGTCTCGAGCTCAAACATGAACAACCAATAAAAATGAGCAAGAATTTACCACTTCGAAGTGTTTTCTTCAAACCTTTGAGTCACAGAGAATCAGATTATAGAAAATCTTGAGAATGACAAATCTAAGCCACAAAAACCCAAAAAATGCAAAGAGAAACTTAGTATCAGTATGCATGGTCTCAAAAAATGAAGTAATTTTCATGTTCGAGGACAAAGAATCTCACCCTTTCCAATAATTTGTGGAAATATTCAAATTTGTAGAGAACTCAAATCTTTCAAACCATGGCGGCCTTCAGAAAGAAAAAACACAGAACCGAGTTTTAGGGTTCAACAATGGTATTCAATACAGAAGGTGAGATTGAATCTTTCTTAGAAAGAATAAACTGAGCTCGGAAATGGCATATAGGTATTCTTTAGAAATCTTGCCACCTTCACAACCCTCTCCTCAAAAAAAATAAAGAGGGAGAACTACAAAATATAGGTGTATCCAAGCTCGAGTATTGAACACAACAATGGCGTGGACCAAAAAAATTTCCAGGGATTCGCCCACGAACAAGAAAACTGAATGAAATGATCATTAGACCCAAGTTTTGCTTTACCACCTGAATCCAAGTATGGGTTTAATTTTGAACTCAACCATGGTTCGAGACAACGAT